>PITA01000109.1:231875-279923 GCA_004023965.1 Spilogale gracilis
GGGGGGGACAGTGTCAGAGCAGTGGGAACTCCCCACAGGCCCTCTTGCAGGGCCTCCAGCAGAGGCAGCTGAGGAGAAAGTGAACGAAGAGGTGACACAGTTGTGTTTGGAGAGTGACTAGGGCTACAGAGCAAATAAAGTGGCGATGGGGGTGTGTGTCAAAGAAGTTCGTTGTGCCTGTTGGTGGCTGGAGCACAGTGCCCGAAGGGCGACGTGAAGGAAGTAAGGTTCCACCAGGAGGTGGTGGGACCAGAAAGAAGGTCTGTGGTCCCCAAGTTGGGGCTGAGGCCCCAGAGAGACCCTCTCCTGCCCTTGCCTTTGCTTTCCTCTCTGGATGATGGGACCCCTGGGCCTTCCATGCTGACCGGTGCTGGGAGGGTCACTGTAAGGGTGTGCAGGTCACTCTAGAACGTTCTAGGTGAATCTCAGATACCCCCACTCATGCTGTTGCCTTTCAGGACAAGTTTGGGGGAAGTAGAAGCTGACGAGGGCTGAGTATGAGGGGTGTTGTTTGTCAGACAGAGCTGTCCTGGGATATGGAATTTGGGGGCGATGGGCCTGGCCCCCCCAGCAGAGCTGAGTTTTGCAATGGAGGGGAAGTAGCCAGAAGCTCCCTCCCTGTTGGTACTAAGAAAGACCTGCAGCTTTCCTGGGCCTATGAGCCTCCTCCCTCAATTGTCCCAGCAAAACCCCTGGGTGTCACCATCTGCCTTTACAGCCCCCTCAAGCCACCCTTTGGTACTCCCGTTTTTTAGAGGAGAACACAGAACCTACCCTCAAACCAGGCCTTCGCTGGCCTAGAGAGCCTTTGCATTGATTAGAAAAGGGGCCCTTATGCCCTAAATATATACAATGTTTATTCAAAAAAAAAAAAAAGGGAAAAGAAAAGGGGCGCTTCCTTGAGTAATTTAGTACCACCTATACCCCTCTGTAGGGTGAACTCACTCAGCTTGGGGGCCTTCAGGTCCTTCTGAGAAGGAACCCCAGCAGACCCCACATGCTGAACCTGCACACAGACCAGCAGAAACACACACTATACACCCTTCATTTCCTTGCCTGCTTCCCACCCACCACCAGGGTGAGGCAACTATTTCATATTGTTCTGTTGGTGGGGCCAGGAACTGGGCTTCCTAAGGAGCAGGCAGGAAAGAGAAGTGACTGCAGGTTCATCGTAGTTGGGGTAAGGTGCCACAACAGGCATGTACTAATGCATGTGCCTGGTGGATTTATGTAGGAGGGCTCTTTTCTCTGCTACTGTAGGACTCACACAGAAGTCCTGGAAACTCTGTGCCTGCCTATATACTCTCAGATAAGTTGGTGTATGTTTACAATGTAAATAACACCTCTGCCCAGGATCATGCTTCTTGGGCAGTGTACAACTTGAACACCTGTACATGAATGGCATTTTTGTCCAGGGCACACAGCCTGTGAGTTAGGCTTTACAAGTAGTTATGACTGAATCACCTTGAGCTGTTTTCCGTCTCTGATCCTAGTCAGCATTCTCTGCCCAAATGTGACTTACCTTGGACCAATGGGGAGGGCCATGTGTAGTGGAGAGAGGACCATATGCCTCCCTACAGAGCCTTCCTCCTTCTGGATGAGGAAGGCAGTTCTACTCCCTTAGGCTGCTAAATTCATTAAAAGATGTTAATTTATTAGATAGCATTGCTAGCAACCATGACAGTCTGTTCTTGGAACTTGCACCCTTTGATTCCCCATCCACTATTCTTACCTGATTTTACTTCTCATAGAACAGTATTATTGCAACATCAGAGAGAGTGTAGAGAAGAAGAGACCTACGATTCCACCTTTGTAGCACTCCAGTGGTTCCTCCCCTTCCGACCCATATTCCCACAGGGGCTCACCCACATGCCTATGTGTTTGAATTCCTGGAGCACATACACCTTTAAATCACTGAATTCTAGAGAGTGGAAATATCTAGAGAATAGTGCCCCATTGCTCCCCGCTTAGGTGGAGTGGGGTTGCTTCCTCTCCCCTGCAATGAAGTGAGTTTGTTGGAAGGAAAGAAAGAGGGAAAGTGAAGTTTTGTGGACAGGAGTGTGGGGGAGTGTTTTTATTTTTATCCACAAGGCAAGTGAATCTTGATCCCCGTGGGGATTCTCAGGAACAGACGGCTAGAAACAGATTTGATCAACGAAAGCTGTTTCTGGAGAGAAGGAGCCATTGATAAATTCCTGCACTGGCCAGTCATTTGGTTGGAGCTCATTTGTTTGTGGGAGCCGAGCGGAGCCGGGAGGGTGACTATGTCTGGCTGTGGTCCTCCCTGGGAGACGCTGCTGTCTGGGAATGAGGAAGAGGTCCAGCTCTGCAGAGCCAACTTCCTTCCAATTAGCGCAAGGAGGATCAGGGATTGATCTTTGCTGGTGATTGATGGGTTCACCCGTGCTGGCTGGGGTGTGGTGACTCATGGAGAGGGTTAAGTGTGCAAGGCCTTAATGCTGGGGCTTTAGAGACTTTTGAAATAAAATTCCTTGCTCCCTCTTTTTCGTAACTGGGAGGATGCTTGCAGGAGGAAGTGATTTGTCCAAGATGACGCACCAAGCCCATCCCAGGTCCAACAACTCGGCAGGTGCAAGGCAAGCTGGGAGTCAGCGCCATGGATGCCTCTCCTGGGCACACCCGAAGTTCTTCCTCACCGGTGACGTCACAGCCCCTCAGCGCTGTGACCAGCCACCTGTGCAAGAGACTGTGCACAGGCAGGGGAATGACAGTTTGATCTGTAAGAGTTGAGCCCTGCAGGTGAGTGACTGAGGAGTCGGGGGAGCTGCTGGGGCTGAGTGGGACAGGCCACTTGCAGGAGGTGAGCCAGTGGTTCCTGCTGTGGGCCAGGATGTAGAGTCTGGGCCCTCCCAGAAGTGCTGCTGGTGGGGAGGGCCCTTGTCAGCAGAGCGTAGGCAGGTAGCCCCAGTGGCTCAAGACCAGGCTGGCAGCTCTCTCAGAGCAGGGAAGGAGCTGGAAGTGAGATGTGGTCCCGGGAAGGGCTTGCTGGCAGAGGAACTACAGCTACACGCACGCAAACACGGGTGCTTGCACGCATCGGCACACATGTGCGCGTGCACGCATCGGCACACATGTGCACGCGCACGCACATGTCGCTGCGGCTGCTGGAGGTATTGGTAGCACAGTTGTTCCCAAGCGCTTTTACGTAGGCAAGAGCATTTTGTTCATTTTTATTCAGACAACATGGTTGTCTGAGTGACCAGATCCTGTGCTGACATCATACCCCACCTTCTGCTTCCGGGCCTCCTCCCTTCTCTCTCCACCTTCTCTCCTTCTTGTCCCTCCTTCTGCTCTTATCTGGGTTGCTGGGTCCCACACTTGTTTATCTCTTGATTTGCTGGCTTTGGGACAAATGTGTGGACGTGCCCTTGTCTCAGTCAGCGGGTGCAGGCAAGGGAGAGAGTGGGGCTGAGCAGAGCGGAAAGAGGTGGAGGCGTGTAGGAGGGAACGGAAGAGGGAAGAGAGTCCCCCGAGTCCTGCGGTGGCTGTGGAGTGGAAAGGGCAGGCAGGCAAACATAAATCAAAACCTTCAGTCTGTGACCACAGAGCTGCGTGTCCCCGGCCAAGTCCTATAACCTCTCTGAGCATTTGTAAAATGGGATACCAGGGTTGTTATGATCAGACGGGTGGAATAGGGTGGAGGTGAGTGGAGGGGGCCGTCCGGGCAAACTTGGGCTGGAGACAGGCACAGAATGCCCCCACCCCAGGGCTTCCCTGGCTGAGGGTGCTGGGGCATAAACCAGACTGTCCTAGGTATCATATGTGGACACCGCTACTGTCTTCTCGGCTATCCAGTTCCCCCGGCTCAGGCCCCTCCCCTAAGGAGCCCCGCCTGACTCTCTCCAGCTGCGCTCTGTGCTCCCCGTGCACCCTATGCTGGCTAGTCATGATTCCAGGGTGTGCCATTCTGCTACTGAACATCTCTGCTTACGTGGCTGCCTTCACGCACCCACTGTGCTCCCTGGGGCTGAGGGCTGCAGGATCGTCTCAAAACCCCCAGTTCTGCCCAAAGAACCGATTATCTAACTAAATGGCAAAAAGCCAAATGAAACAGAACAAAACCCAGAAACCATAGTTCTTGTTCTCGAGTCCCTCAGGATAGTATAGGAGACAGACAGGAAAGGAAGTCCTGCCGTTTACAGAGTTCCTGCTATGTGCCACCTGTGTTAGCTGTCACAGGCTCCCGTCCCCCCACAAAAAAACAACCTTGGGAGATATAATCTCTGTACAATGCTAGGCATATTCTGTAGGTGTTTAAAGAGCATGAATAAACTGGTGCATCATGGAAGGGCTCATGAGCCACATCTGGAAGGAATACAGGAAGTTCGCCAGGAGACTGGGGTTCCAGCTAGAAGGAACAGCAGATGCACTTATAGCCCCATGAAAGAATGGGAATGCAAAATATGGTTTGGATGGTGTCCTCCAAATGTAGGCATGATGGGACTCTCATTCGGCTGGATCAGCAAGATCCAGGCAGGAGTGTTTACACTGGGGGTGGCTGGAGGTTATTCATACATACTGGGTGCAGAGTTATTTTTTCAACATCGTCACAAATCCATCACTTTTTTTTTTTTTTGTTCACCCAGCCTGGGCCCTTGTCAAGGGTCATGTTAATCCCCACCTGGATGGCCATGCAGCCACCTCACTCCTGTCTCTGGCCCTAGTTCTCTTTCATTCAACCTGCTCAGTAAGCACCAGGATGATTTCTCTCAAAACCTGCTTTCAGTCCAATTGAAGTGGTCTTGGGTTCCCCCTACAGTGTGGTAGAAAACACATTCTTCAGCCTGCTCTTTCTAGCTACCCATGAGCTGTTTCTTCCTGCTGCCCTGTTCCCCTCCCTTCAAATTTGCCATTGAGTCACCTCCAAGCAGCACCTCTCCTGTGTTCCCGCTTCCACAGGGAGGTCTGTCTCCTCTGGATCCCTCCTCTCTGAGGATTCGCAGTCCCTCCAGTGGTTCTGAAAGTGGGTCTCCTCCAGGAAGCCCTCCTCCCCATTCCCCACAGGTCACTTGTCATTTTGCATCCTTGGCCTTTTCCCATAATGCTTACCTTTCTCTCTTTAATTCCATCCCTTAAAGTCTTGCAAATTTTAATATGCCAGAACCCCACTGTGTCCTCAGCACCTCCATGGACGGGATCAATTTCTCAAAAAGGTTTGTAAGAATTCTTGCGCTCTGGGGCCCCTAGATACCTCAAGTCTGTTAAGCGTCTGACTCTTGGTTTCTGCTCAGGTCTGATCTAAGGGTTGTGAGATCGAGCCCTGCATTTATTGTGGTGTCAGCTTGGGTTTCTCTCTCTCCCTGCTCCTCCCCCTGGCTCACTCTCTGCAATAAATAAATAAATCTTTAAAAAATACAGAACCCTTGTGGTTTCTCAGCAGGTCCCCTGAGAGGATGCCCAGGTGCTGTGCAGTTCACCCCCATGCTCAGCCCCTACGCTCCTGGTGGCACTTCCTCCAGGCAACATGTGACCTCGTGACAGACTCACATGCATGAACACACTGTCTTTCCTGCTTTAGACAGCCACATGTGTCTCTACATAAGCCTCTCTCTGCTCATTGTAATGCGTGCAAGCCAAGTCCAAGGGCTTTGAGAATCTCTGCCCTTTTCTACCCTCCGGTCTACCCAGTCTTCTCATTTGTCTTCCTTTCTTTTTTGCCTTCTCATCCTTCAGACCTTAGCCCCACCTGCAAGGGGCCATTCCCTGGAAGCCAGTCTAAGTGGCCCTTCCTCTGTCTCTCTTACTCTTTCTTATTTCAACCTGCTTTTGTTTTTGCCTTTAGTCGCCCCACACTAAAATGATCTTGCATATTTATTTGCTTCCTTGTGTGCCATCTGCCTCCCCCAGGACGCTGGGGCTGTGAGGGCGAGGTTTCTGTCACGGGCACCAGTCCTCTCCCCTGCACCTGCACGGTGCTTGGCACTTACACACGCTCATGCAGATGCTGCAAGAATGAATCTGAAATAGTCCAACAGAAGATGAGAGAAAGAGCACTGTCCCAGAATCAGGAAGCCCAGGGGCCAGTCCTTGTCTGATCTATGATGTTTTATTCTGTGGCTCTCTCCTTTCCTTTGGGTGTTGGGGTCCTCTCATTTCCCTCCCTAGTGTCCCTCAGAACCAGTACATCCTAGCTCTCAGATGTTCTCAGGTGACTTACTGCATTTCTCTTCAGTTATTAATTCCAAAGCCGGTTATGGGGGCACATGCTGAGTGCCAGATGCTGAGGACAGAGGAATAAGACAGATGTGGTCTTCACCTGATGAGTTTACCATCTAGCCAGATCTTCTGTGGGACAAGCAACAAATGCTCAGATACTAAATAGTTAAACTTTGTAGTAAGTGCTAGGAAGCAAACAAGCAAGACAAAGGGGGTAGGTGGGTGGGTGGGGAGGATCTACTTTGCAGGGAGGCTCATTTCTCATACCAGTAGGTGGAATAAGTGTCTTGGTTTTCCCTACCTTACCATGCTTGGATCAAGAGCTGGTTGAGGATGAGGCTGGAAGGGCAGTGATTCAAGACACAGAAGCACAGGGCTTGTATTAGATGCTGCTTGAGGGCAGGGACTAGGAGACTGAAGAGATGCAGCTGGGAGCCTGGTGGCAGACTCTCAGTGGTCCCTGAGGGCTAGACCTGGGTGGGCCAGGCGATCCTGCCTGGAGAGGGAGAAGAGAAAGGAGAGGAAGCCAGAGGGGGTGGGGTAGAGGGGTTGAGCAGAAGACAAGGTCATTCCCTCACTCAGTTCATTTAACGATATTTAACAAGCATCATCTGTGTGCCAGACTCCGTTTTGGGTCCTGGGGAGTCAGCCAAGAGCAAGACAGACAAGATTTCTACCTTTGTGGAGTCCGTAGGTTCATGGGGAAGGCAATAAACAAATAAAATAAATCCTTTTAATTTCAAATGTTAACATGTGCTGTGGAGAAGAACAGGCTGGGGAAAGGGGCTAGCCTCTGGGGGGGGGGGTGCTGCTCTAGAGTCAGTGGTCAGGGGAGGGCTTTCTGAGCTGTGACGTTTAAGCGGAGTGCACAGTGACGTAAGAAGCACATCAGATCTGAGAGGCTCTGGGGGAAGCCTTCCAGGCAGGGGAACTATAAATATTAAGGTCCTAGAGTAGAAACCTGCTTAGAATGTGTGAGGACCAGTAAGGAAGCCAGTTTGAGTGAGTGAGGGGCACTGTGGTAAGGAATAGAGAGGCAGGCCATGGGAAGCAATTTGGATCTTATGCTAAATACAATAGCAAGCCACTGGAGGGTTTTCGGTATAGGAGGGTGTGTTGGTTAGGGTTCTCCAGAGAAACAGAGCCGATACCAGGGATTGGCTCATGCAGTGCTGGAGGCCCAGGGGTCCTGTGATCTGCCATCTGCCAGCTGGAGGCCCAGGAAAGCAGGTGGTGTCATTCGGTCCGCGTCTGAAGTCCTGACCACTCGGAGCCCTGTTGTCAGAGGACCTGAGGAGATGGATGTCCTAAGCTCAAGCACAGAGAGTGGGGGAGGTGGGGCCTTTGGGAGCTGATGAGGATTACATGAAACCCCTCCCACATGATGGGATTAGTGCCCTCCTGAGAGTCCAGACGGAGTCTCCTTCCTGTCTGCTCTGGTGACAGTCTGCAACCCGGGAGACAGCCCTCACCAGAGCCCAGCTGTACTGGCACCCTGATCTTGGGCTTCCAGCCTCCAGAACTGTGAGGAATAAGGAAATTCTGTTATTGGCAAGCCACACAGGGGATGGTGTTTTGTTGTTGCCACCCTCATGGATTGAGACTTTTAGGTTTGGAGATGTCCATTTAAGTCTTCAGTGTATAGATGATATTAAAAGCCATGTTCTGGATGAGACCCCCTAAGGAGAAAATAAGGAGAACTGCTGTGCTACAGTCTGAGCTCTCCAATGATTGGGGGACAACAGAAAGTGGAGGAGGGAGCAGAGAGGACAGGAGTAGCCAGTGAGCCAAAATCAACCTAGGAGGATGTCTCAAACCTAGGGGCATGTCTTGAACCTAGGGAAGAAAGGATTTCGACAGCTAGAGCATCACCCACTGAATTAAATATCGCCACAAGGCCAAGTACAATGGACACTGAGAACTGATCACTGGACTTGGGAAGACGGAGGTCTATGCTGACTTTTGACAAGAATGATTTTGGTGGGAGGTGTGAAGGAAAGCCTGACTGGAGACAAGGGCAGGTGGTGGCAGTGAATACTGATGGTTTCTTTGAGATGTCTTTTCCCAGGCGGAAGTCAAGAAATAAGGGTAGTAGCTCGAGGGGACTGTGAGTTTAAAGGATGGTTTTCATTTTTGAAGGCAGGAAATGGCATAAAACACTTTTATGCTGATGGGAGTGATCCAGGAGAGACAGCCATTTGATGGTGCGGGAAAGGGACTAGTGTTGGGTTAAGTCTCTGAGCAGGTGCTCAAGAATGGAGCCAGTCCGGAGCATGGCTGTCTATCCTTGGGAACCAGGGAAAGTCAAGGGACAGGACTCCATGTGTGAGTGCTTGGTAGACATGCTAGTGGAAAGGAGTGGTCGCTCTCTATCAAATCTCTCTTCTCTTTAAAAGAAAAATATCTACTTCCGTTCCTTCTTCCCTGAAAGCCTCCTCCCTCTTCCTCCATTGCCTTGTTGGGGATCCCCAAAATCAGGGTGCATGTTTATAAAGAGAAAGTTTCTTCCGACCTCTGATTCTCTCCCTCTCCTCACTTTTCCGTCTCTTGGATTCAGGTAGGGATCTAAAAAAATGTTTCTTTCAACACCCTTGTCTTTTACTTCTTGTTCTTCATAGAACTGTAGACTGGTTGAGCTGGAGGGACCTCCGAGGCCAGCCTTCCGGGTCCATGCCCTTATTTTTACAGATGAGGAGGTCATAGCTTGGAGGGACTAGTGACCTGCTCCAGCCAGTACTTTGATGTGGTCTCCACTATTGCCGAGGTCCGCCATAATCTCCAAATGAGCTAACAGTTGGCCGTATGCTTGAAGTGGCATGTTTGCTGGGGTGCTGATGCTGTATGGAGCATGTTTCTCCGTGCTGCTTAGTCCCACGCCACTGAGCCAGCCCTGAAAGAGGCCTTTCTGGCAGAGCTTATAGAACGCACCCTTGATCCTGCACCAACCATTGCAGCCTCAGCTCCAGAAGTAGGCTGGGAAACTATTTCCGACATTTCTTTGCAAATATTTACATCCTGCAAATAAAAAGCAGGAGGAACAGAACATTTTGTGCAAGGTCCCAGAGCAACCATCTTGATGGTTATTGAAGGGCCTTTGGGAAGGCCACACATGTTGGAACATTGTTCCTGTTTGGTACTGGTCCACTAAGGCATAGTAAAGGAAAGTCCATTCAGCTACTTTGCAAGGACACAGGGACAGTGTTTCTGTGCTTGCCTTGTGTTGACTCTATTTGCTCCTCGATAATACTTGAGGGGTGTTTAAAGATAAATAGGAAGAGATGGTAGAAAAATCTGCGTGTCGGATTTGACCGAACTTCTATTTTTCTTTCTTATTTTTCATTCATTCCTAGAAGGTATCAGCCATACCCTTTGCTTTAATCAGCTGGGTGTTTCCCTTGGAGTGGCCCTCATGAGCCCCTGGGCGGATGGGGTGTGTTGAGCA
Source organism: Spilogale gracilis (assembly GCA_004023965.1). Lineage (NCBI taxonomy): Eukaryota > Metazoa > Chordata > Mammalia > Carnivora > Mephitidae > Spilogale > Spilogale gracilis. Next base: position 241,495 of record PITA01000109.1, read on the forward strand.
GGCTTGGTGGTTCAGCCCTGCAGAGATGGCTTTGATTGCTAAGGACGCTCTGCTGCCTGATGTGTTGTTTCCCTGTTCTCAAATTACCCAGTTAAGATTTGGCGGTGACCCATCCAGCTGGCCTTGCAAGATTCTGGTCTTCAGGCTGTTGTCTCTTCTGGGCATTGGGCTGCCCCTGGACAGGGCTAACCCCCATCCCTGCAGAGAAGCACAGTGGGCAGCCAGCCCCAAGCCTGAGGCCATGTTCTGAGCATCTGGTTCTGCTTCAGGCAGTGATGTCTCAAGGATAACTCTCAGCCCTCCTGAGCAATCCTGTCCTGAGAAGAGTGGGAACAGACAGAAGTTTGGGCTGCTCACCAAATAAGAATAAAATGAGGCAGTGGGAGATGCTAACAAATTTCATGAAGCCAACCGGCCCATTCGAGCCATGAGAACTCCAGATAAGACTTTTATATAAATAATCATCCCCACAGCAAGCCGGTGAATGGTGCCCATTCCCAGAGAGAGCTTCCGAGCTCCCCATAGCTCAGAGCCATTTACTGTCCCCAGAAAAATTTTCTGCCACCAAGGCCAGTCACTTCTACAGGGTGACCTCCAGAATGCCAGCCAGGGTGGCAGTCACAAGGATTTTGTCCTGACTCATCCCCAGCAGACACCCTGTTGATTCCATTGATAAAAACTCTGCAGCTACCGCCGCCACCGAGAACCCGGGCAGCCAGCCAAGCCCGGCTTCATTCACTGACAGGCTGCCCGACTGGGGGGAGTGGGATTGGAAAGGGACGTGCCAGGGAATGCAGGCAAGGGAGGAACGGAGCTGAGGCCCAAGGTCTGGCTCAGGATGACACAGAGCTGGGACACCAGACGAGGAGTGGCCAACTGAGCTTCAGGCTCCTTGGGATGGAGAAAGCTCAGACCCTGAAGGCCATAGGCCTGCTAGAGAGTTCAAGAGTAACCCCAGATGGGGGTACTCACACTCTGAGGTCTCCTGGCTCACAGACAGCCTCTGGAGGCCAGCTCGAGCAGTTCTTCTCAAAACTTGGTGCTCATCAGAATCCCCTGGGGTGCTTTAAAAAATACTGGTTTGGGGTTACCTGGGTGGCTCGGTCATTAAGCACCTGTCTTCAGCTCAGGTCATGATCCTGGAGTTCCAGGATTGAGCCCCGTATCGGGTTCCCTGCTCAGCAGGAAGCCTGCTTCTCCCTCTCTCAGTCCCCTTGCTTGTGTTCCCTCTCTAGCTGTGTTTCTGTCAAATAAATAAATAAAATCTTTTAAAAAAATACTGATTTCCACGTGCCAGCTAGAAAATTTGATACTTTGGAGTTGGCCCTATCCACCCGTGTCTTTAGTTCATTTTCCAGATTTTTTTCAGGGTCTATGAAGGCCTGGCCTGGCTTCTGGGCACCACTGGAGCCGGCTATGCCCCCCCCCCCAAACATGTGCCAAGGCAGGACTCAAATCAGAAAGCTAAAGGATGGGCGCTTGGATGGCTCAGTGGGTTAAAGCCTCCGCCTTCGGCTCAGGTCGTGATCTCAGGGTCCTGGGATCGAGGCTCACATCGGGCTCTCTGCTCAGTGGGGAGCCTGCTTCCTCCTCTCTCTCTGCCTGCCTCTCTGCCTACTTGTGATCTCTCTCTCTGTCAAATAAATAAATAAAATCTTAAAAAAAATAAAGCTACAGGATCATATTGGGATACTCATTAGGGTGACACTTTTGGGACTGTGGATTGCTTCAGTTTAGATCTCCCAACCACTCGTGCTGGTCGTGGTGGGACAGGTATACAAACCACCAATGGAACAGGGATGTGGGCTCTAGACACTGTCCTATCACTCTCTATCATATTACCTGGTTTTATTTTATCTATGGTGCTTACCTCTATCTGACATCATTTTATTGTTTGTTGGCTAGTTCTCTATCTCCTGTCACTGAAATCGTGTTTCCATGAAAGCAAGGGTCTCATCTGGTTTGCTTACTGCTATCTGCCTAATACCCAAAAATGAGTTGGCCTATCACTGGGTCCAGTTCCTGCTTGTTTGTTGAATTTGAGTTACAAGATACAGGAGCCTCTCAGGAAAGCTCCCAAAGTTGGTTCAGTTTTCAGGGAAGCTCCTGACCTTCCTGGTCCCTTTCCCCCTCTTTAGCTGAGCGTCTTCTTCTAGAGGAGAGCAGGAAAGGGGGTTATGGGAGATCAGAGCATTCAGCTCTTCTCAGAATCAGGATGTCCCACTGGGCTCTGGCTACTGTGATTTGTTTGACTGCTTTTAAAATGAGTCTCCCTGTACAACGTCATTGATAGCTTGTTCAAGTTAGAATCAACAGCATTCCTGAAACAAAGAGAATGTGCTCAGGTCCCAGCCGCAGTCCACGCCTCTACTCTCCAACACTGATGTACATCGGAAGAGGTCAATGTAGGAGCCTGTGAGTCTCCAAGCATCTCATCAGAGGGGCTGGCAGGAACAGGAGCAGACATAGAGTCTGCAGTTGCCCTTCCTGCTGAGGAAGAATCAGACTTCCTCCCTGGGTGCTGGGACATAGGCTCTAAACATCTGTAAAACTGGGGCTTTTACTACTAGTTATAAGGAGTAACTGAAAAAAGGAGCAGTCATTTAGTCAAGTTCCTGGGACCGTGTAATTCTATTTTACTTACTGTTATGACTCTGTGTGTGTGTGTGTGTGTGTGTGTGTGTGTGTGTGTGCCCGCGCGCGCGCGTGTGCCGAGGGGGTAAAATATACCTAAGCTTTACCATCTCGACTCTTTTTAAGTGTACATTTTAGGGGCGTGAAGCACATTCACATTGTACCGTCAGCACGATCCACCTGCAGAACTCTGTCCCCACTGAACACAACCTCCCTGTGCCCCCTCCCCCATTCCCTGGCAGCCCTGATTCTCCTATCTATGAACCCGACTATTCTGGGTACCTCAGATACATGGACTCATATGGAGTTTGTCCTTTTATGACTGGCTTCTTTCACTTAGCAGGACGTCTTCAAGGTTCCTCAGTGTTGAAATATATGTCAGAATGACCTTCTGATTAAAGGCTGAATAATACTCCATTGTATGGACAGACCACCTTTCGTTTGTTTATGTGTTTATCCATTCATCCTTCGATGGGCACATGGGTTGCTTCTACCTCTTGGCTATCATGAATAATGTTGCATGAACTTGAGTGTGCAGATAACCTCTTCCGGCTCTCAGTCCCTCTGGGCATGTGCAATTTGCTGTTCTTCTAAGTTTATGCATATATGTCTATAAGTATAATTGCCAAATCATATAGTAGTTCTCTGTTTAACTTGTTGAGGAAACTCCATACTGTTTCCTACAACAAATGCATCTTTTCACATTCCCTCCAACAGGGTACAAGAGTTCCAATTCTCCACATCCTCACCAACACTTGTTAATTTCTTCTTCCTTTATAAAAATAATAGTCATTCTGTGGTTATTGTATTGTTTTAACTTACAAGCATTGAAACAAAGAACACATTTCTTTTCTTGCATTTTTCCTGGTCGTGTCCACTAAGTCATACCAATCTCCTGTGTGGGGGAGAGACCACAGAAACTCAGTAAGGGAAAGGGGGCGGGGAAAAGGGTGGGGAAAACACTTTGTCATTGATCAGGAGAGAAGTATTCCGTAGTTTGTGAAATGTGTGGAAGGTGTAACACACACTGTCAGAGGCATATGAACGTGTGCTGGGGGAACTGGGCATCCGTCTTCCTGGGAGGAAGACCTCACGTCTGTCAAGTGCTGATTAATTGTCAGACCAGATGCCGGGTGTGTGCTCCTCCATGGAACCCCTGTGAGGAAGTGTTGAGTCTAAAGTAAGAAAACTGAGGCCCAAAGAAGCTGAGGATGAGCCCATGCTCCTCGGGTTCCTGAGGGCCAGAACTGGGATCTGACACAGGGCCTCAGACTCCACATGGGGGCTGAAGAGATGGCCATATTTGCTCTTATCCTGGCATGAACACACAACCTGACCTTAAACAAGTCACTGCGGCTTTCTTCCTCTGATGTGGGGTGTGGTGGACGGCTATTCGAGCTCCTGACATTCCTTGCTTCTGCAGGGCTCTGTCCTCCATCTGGTCTCAGGAGGGCCTGGGCCCAAGAGCAGTGGGCCAGAGAGAGAGGGCTGCCATGTCCCATAGGGCAGTGAGCAGCACACGGGTGTGTGTGTGTGTGTGTGTGTGTGTGTGTGCACTGGCTGGGGAAGAGTTATGATGGGGATCCCACAACGAGCTTTCTGGATGTGTCCCTGAGCACTGGCCTGGCTTTCTGTCCTAGCTGTAGCCCTAACTGTTAGGTGACCCAGTGCTTTTGTTCTGTGGATGGTGGTGATGGTGGCTAGACTGGGGAGAGCACTTAGTATGGGCCACTAGAATGAGGAATTGAGTTGAAGCCACCTGCTCACTAGATCTATGGGGAAGTAACAGCTCTGTGTTATAGAAGAAAATAGAAGCTTAGAGTTGTTATAGAATGAATAAGTCCCACAGACCTAGGAAGTAGGGCTGGGATGGGGGAACCTGCTCTTCTCTGTTCCAGGCTTGATGGGGACAGTCAGAACCAGACTGATATAATTAGCACCTGCAAGAGTGATTTCTGGGTGCAAAGTGCAATGCCAAGAACAAATAAGGCCTTTATCTATGCAAGCAGAGATCCTGGGAGAGGAGGTTAGAAAGCTAGAGTCCTTTAGCAAGCTGCTCGGGTTCCCTAAACCTCAGTTTCCTCATCTGTAAAATGGGAAAGCCATCACTCATGTCTGCTTGGAAGGCAGAGTTGGAAGGGGGAAGAGAGGAGGGAAGATTATCATGCTCGAAAAGCTATAAACCACACTCTGTGCTGCAGTGGTGACAGAGATAGACCACCCTTGGGGAGGCTTATCTGGCAGAAGTTTCCTGGGCTGACTATCAAAAGAGGAGTGCCATCCAAAGACAGGCAAGACCTAGTCTCTGCCCTCTGGGAGCTGGGCACATGGTGGGCAATGAGACCAGCACATAAGTAACCAAAAACTAACTCTTCAAGGCAAAGAGGGGTACGTTTCATTTTTATCCTTCTCCCTTCCCCTTCCCTTCTCTTCTTGTTTCTTGAAGGGAGAACTTTCAGGGAGCTCTAAGTGGTTGTGGGAGGGAGAAATCAGGCTAGGCTGCATGCAGGACTCAGCAGCCTGGAAAGAGGAGGGTTCATTTCGGATTTTCAAAGACTTGCTGTTTGTGAGCTGAGCTCCCACTGTGCCCTGCCTGGGTGACTCACTTCCCCACCCCCCACTTCTCATCCTTGCCTCTGCTGTGAGTCTTCCTGCTAAAAGTGTATTATTTTTTTCCTCCTCCTCGGTAGAGGTGCATCGGGCATGCATTATTTATAATAATTAAGTTAATATTTCATATTTTATAGGCTTAAATTGTTTATTTCTCTCATAATGCACAGAGTCCCTGGGGAGCCCAGAATGTTCTGGGCATTCCACGGAGGTCCGGCTTGAAAAGCAGCTCCCCTGGGCAAGCGTCAGCCACCCACTTCTACTTCCTCACCTCCCTGAACTGAGAGTGCTGGCGAGGGGGCCTGCAGTGTGCAGAGCTCTGGCAGGATGGACTGAACTTGGCCAGTCTCCTCCACTCACGTTCGCTGGGTTCTGGAGGCCTGGCAGGGAGGGGAGGGTGTGCTAGGATGCCCAGGGCAGCTGCCCCCTACTTTACAATGGCAGGGGCCTCCACAGGACCTGCCTTGAGGACCCTAGCATTAGTAATAAACTACCAAAGTGGTCCTGTGAAATGAGAAGAGTGGGGGAAGTGCAATATGTTCCAGATGCTTCCAGCGGTAAAAAGGGGGAAATCAGATCCTGTGCTTCTATTTGCTGATCTGCAGTTACAGCACGGTGCCTGGCTCAGGGGACTGGTGGCCACGTGGCAAGGAGACTGTATATGCACACACGTTTGTGTATGACACATATGTGTATACACACATTTTTGAACAATTTGAGGGCATTAAAACCATCTTTAATGTATTCTACCAGTGCGAGGCCCCAAGCTCTTCTCTGTCCTGGCCTAGGCCAGATGGAAGGTGGCGTCCCTTCCAGCACCTCCAAGCCACTCCCCCTCCCCCACTGGGCCAAGGCTCTGGGCCCTGCTCCTCTCCCTGCTCCTTTTCACTTCCATCCTCTGTGGCACTCCCTCCTCACCAGCCCTTCCGGCTCCTCCACCCAGCCTCATGAGCTGGCCTTCTCCTGCTTTCTGATGGACACCTTCCATCCCAGCTCCCCTGCTCCCCGATCTCCCCTCTCTCCCGGGACCCTGGCTGCTCAGCTCAGCCATCAAAATCCCTTTGTTCTGAGAAGGTCACAGCCAATAATGACACATGTTAACCAGACGACACGCCTCCTCCCAGACTGTGAATGTGATACCTCCTCATGGGACAGACTTTGGAAAATATCAAAATACCCATTTCTAAATGACCCATAACCTCACCAGCCAGAGATCACCAGGCATCAACTCTTCTGTTCCTCTTCTCTGCTTCAGTGTTTGCGTCATTTACATTATACTCAAAAGCTGAGTTCATATCCTGTTCTTCCTACGCTTTTCTGTTCTGCTTATTTTTCCTGAATATTCTGTTAAAAGCATTCTCCAACGTTTCAAAACAACTCATGGATAACATTTGTGAAATTTATCACAGAGATATACTGTATATTGAACTGCTCTCTAATTTCTAAACAGCGTTTACTCACTGACCCCGGCTGGGGTCATAACCACTGCCTCAAAGGCATGTTGAGGGATCGAATGAATGTGCTCTGTCCATTGAGGGTCTAGACCCCACCTTCCCCAGAGCAGATGTCCAAGAAATGTTCTGTGCCTCCACTGCGCAAATACGCACACCGAAATTGATGGCTCTTCTTCAGGTCCCCAAACCCTGAGGTTTGGTTTTCCCTGTGGGAAAGTGACAGCTGTGACTGGTGATTCCTGTCTGACAGGAGGTCAGGTGAGCCAGGGGGAAGGAAGGAAGGAAGGAAGGAAGGAAGGAAGGAAGGAAGGAAGGAAGGAAGGAAGGAAGGAAGGAAGGGAGAAGGAGGGAGGGAAGGAGGAAAGGAAGAAAGGAAGGAGGAAGGGAGGGAGGGAATGAGGGAGAGAGGAAAGAAGAAAGGGAAGGAGAGAGGAAATAGAGAAAAGGCCTATTTTGGAGGAAGAGAGGTGGGAGGTCGGGGCACCTTTGCCTGTCTGCTTTTCTCACTGCAAAGCCTTATCCTTTCTAAGGATCCGTTGTGGTGATTTTTCTTCCTACTTCCTCACCTCCCTGAACTGAGAGGGGTGGAGGACTGGCTGGAGCCCAGTGGGATGAGGAAGGTGAGTGACTATGGAAAGCAGGAAACTCTAGCCATGGCAGCATGAATAATTTAGTGCACCAGCAGTTAACAAGTTAGGCTGTTAAGGAGTGAATGGGAAGCTTGTTCTGCTAAAGGTTGACATCCTTTTTCTCTTTGGAGAGCAGTTTCCCCACTTCGGTCTGCTTATTTTTCCTGAATATTCTGTTAAAAGCGTTCTCCAACGTTTCAAAGCAACTCATGGATAACATGGGAGCTGTACACACCAGTAGGGCCTTGGACAATTGCTCATTCATTCAACAAACATGTGTTTGAGCCCCTGCATCTCTGGGGGCTGTGTGAGGGAAGGGGGCAGCAAAAATGAGAGTCGGTGCAAATCCTCGTGGAGGGCAGGTGGTCACTAGGCTGGCTCACTGGCCACCTCTGTTGTCCTCTCACACCCAACAACCCCAGTCTTCTTGCTCACTTTGGAAGTCGGGGTGCTCTCTGCTCCAAGTCCTTTGTTGGCACCAGCCCTGGCTCCATCTGCACCCCATCGTCCTCATCTATGAAAGGACAGAGTATGGGGTGCCCAGGTGGCTCAGTCATTAAGTGTCTGTCTTCAGCTCAGGTCATGATCCTGGAATCCCGGGACCAAGCTCTGCATTGGGCTCTCTGCTCAGCAGGAAGCCTGCTTCTCCCTCTCTCACTCCCCCTGCTTGTGTTCCCTCTCTAGCTGTGTTTCTCTCTGTCAAATAAATAAAATCTTTTTAAAAATAAATCAAAGGGCAGAGGTGCACAGGGTTCCCTCAGGGACCTGCCCGGGGAGGAGTGCCTCATCCCAGCCATGGTTGTTGGAGTCCGTACCCAACCCCCAAGACAGCAAAGCCTCTGCTCCTGAGTTTCTCCCACACGGTCATCCTTGGTCACCCTCCCAGGTCCTCAGCCTCTCTCCTTCCATGTTGCCTCCGCCTACCTTTCCCCCTTCATTTAGCCCGTTTTCTATTTTAGACCCGAAAGTGAGATCTAAAATGGATTTGCGTGACTTGACTACATTTGCGTGCTTCTCCTTCTTGGCTTCTCATTGGCCAAGTAGGTGAGTTGAGTGGTGTATGTTTCCTTTCTGGGTCTCTGTGGCTGTGATTATGCTTCAGGCTCCTTCTTGCCAAAGCCTCTTCGGATCTTCTGGCTACAACTGGGTTCTGGGTCCTCCCGGAGCCAGTTGCCATGATGAGGGGAATGTGAGCTCTGGGTTGCCAGATCAGAGTGACCCTGCCTCCCTGGAGCAGAGAGTGGAGTGTGAACTGAAATTCTGGGGGTCCAGTGGGGGTCTAATGGGTGAACATAACTAACAGAAGCCGACCCACCCACCTCTGGCCAAACTGAACAAAAATAATTATTTTCCCAAATCCTTAAAGGATGAAAACCACTAAATTTGTTAAATGACTAAAATTACTTCTCTGAGTCTCTGAGGTATAACCTTCCCCTCTCGCCTTAATTTATTAGTGTCCCCCTATACAACAAACATTTCCCTGTTGTCTTGGTTAATTACACTTAAAATGCCTGTGTGACCTCAGGTGAATCCCATAACCTCATGGGAATTCAGATCCCTTATGTATAGAGCGAGAAGATTGACCTAAATTATTAATTTTCTATCTTTTTAAAAGTAGAGGCATCTTTTCCTCAAATTAAATCCTATATGAAGTTCCCCAACACAAAATACATACAAGTAATGTTGTTCATATAAAAAGAAATCCTATAAGTCAAATTTAGAGTGTTTACTTTTTATTAAATTGGTAAATGGGAAAAAATGGGTCCATTCTGACAATATACAGATTTGAAATCAAGGATTATAATTAATATATTTACATATCATTGTTGGCATTTAATTATTTCCATTTTGTGTGTGGGGGGCAGTATTAAGAACATTCTGATTGGCTCAAATCAATAGCTGTAAGTGGTAAGAATTTTCTTATAGTTCAGCTTGTAATTATTGAGCTGTTTCCTCTTGAGTGAAACAAATCCAGAAACTTGACAGAGGAGTCTTGGATAATTTTTGTTCCACAGAACAAAAATATAGAAACATTAAGTGACATCTATCCCTTATCATAAAAATGAATGGGATAATAATAAATAGAAAAAACTGAAAAAGGCACTGATGTTCTCTTTGAACTGATGAGACTAGGACAAGTTATGTATTTCCTGTGATGGCACAGTTGGCTTTCACACAGAGCCTGGAAGGTGTATCAGGCACCCGTGGGCCTGGCATTCAGTGAGCACAGCCCACGGGAGCTGGCCCGGCCTGACAGGGTTGGGCATGCATAGCTCTGTGCCATCTTCAGGGAGGTTCAAACTTGAGAGGCTCTGGGTCCTGCCTGCCCAGTTGTGACATAGGCCCATGGCCCAAGTTCATAGTATTCATGGCCTCCAAGGTATCAAAATCTGGTACAAAATTAAAGTATCAAGGCTGTTGTTTTGTTTTGTTTTGTTTTGTTTTGTTTTTACTATTCTATTTATTTATTTGAGAGAGAGCATGAGAGTGGGGAGGGTCAGAGGGAAAAGCAGACTCCTGGCCAAGCAGGGAGCCCAATGTGGGACTCGATCCCAGGACTGCAGTATCACGACCTGAGCCAAAGGCAGACGCTTAACCAACTGAGCCGCCCAGGGACCCAAGGCTGATTTTTGCTGTGGTTTGAAAACATAGTCATACCAACCTCATGAACTTGCCTCCAACTTCTGTTGAACCCTGTCCAGATCCCTCTCCCTCACTCTTGAGAGCAATGCTTCTCAAAGTGTAGAGTGTATCAGATTTAGTGTGTTACCTTCTTCCTTTAGTGTGCAATCACCTGGTGGGTTTTTTAAAATATAGATTCCTGGTTGTCACCCCCAGAAATCCTGACTCAATAGGTCTGGGGTGGATGCTGAGAATTTGCATTCCCTAAGAAGTTCCCAGGTGATGGTGAAGTTGCTGGTCCACACGGAGGGGTGAGATTCAAGCTCAACTTGGTCAGATGATCTCTGTGGGGTTCTTCTTACATTAAACATACATGATTCCCCGAGGCAGAACCCAGAGTGTGTTGCTCTAGGACCCCTCCTCTTGCCTGGGACTAGATGACCATCAGGCATTTCAGACTAGAAACTGTCTGAGCCCCCTACGACCTCTGAAATGCTTTTCTCTGTATCCATAAGGAAGGGATTTTCAGAAGTGAGCTGTAATCAGACACAGAGCAGTGCTAGAGGAGGAGGCAGACCTGCCTGATTTCTTGCTGTGAGCTGGGGCACTTCGAGGAACCCTTTACTTCCCTGTTCTCCGTTTCCCCATCTGCAACATCAGCTCACTGATCTCCACCTGCTGCCCCCACAGGATGATGAGTCTGAAGGTGTTTTGTGAATGACCCACCAGTCTGTACACACATGAGGAGCTGTTACTATTGCTATCTGTGACTTCCTTACTCAGTGTATTTTGGGTGGAATGGGATATTTCAGGCCTCCAGGTTCTTCATCAAGAACCCCAAGGTGAAGCTTGCATTCTGGAATTGACCTGTAGAGCAGAACTTGCTCTCAGGCTCTGGGGTCCCTCTCGGGCTGCCCTTTGTGTGGGTACAGTGAGCCTCGGTTCACACCCATTTGGACCCTTTGCCCCTTGGAGGCCAGACAAGCCTGTTTGGGTGCAGAGATTTGTTTTTGCTCCTCCGTCTCCATGGGGGCCTCACTTTCCTCAGAGTCTGGAGCAAAGAGCTCCAGCTGTGTTTTGGTCGCCTGGAGTCTGCAAGCTGCCGCGACACAGGAAGATGACTTGATGATACTGCCGATGCTGGCGGTGATGCTCCATCACTGTTGTTGTCGTCATCATCATCATCATCATCATCACCACCACCACTATCATCATCATCATCATCATCACCACCACCACCATCATCATCATCATCATCATCACCACCATCATCATCATCATCATCATCACCACCACCACCACCATCATCATCATCATCATCATCACCACCACCACCACCATCATCATCATCATCATCATCACCACCATCATCATCATCATCATCATCACCACCACCACCATCATCATCATCATCATCACCACCATCATCATCATCATCATCACCATCATCATCATCACCACCACCATCATCATCATCATCATCATCACCACCACCATCATCATCATCATCATCATCATCACCACCACCACCACCACCATCATCACCACCACCATCATCATCATCATCATCATCATCATCATCATCATCATCCGAGAGCCACCAGACAGCTGGTGCCCATGCTGGTCCAGGCACTGAGCTGTGCTTGTCATGCTCTGTCTCTCCACCAAAGGGAAGCCCCTTAAGGTGAGTACCATCATCCTCATGTTATAGATGAGGAGACTGAGGCTCAGAGAGAATCTACAACTGGGTCAAGATCACATTGCTGCTAAATGTGTATGGATCTGAGACTTAGAGTCTTTGGGGCACCACCTCCTTGTCCCACCCTGCCTCTTGGGGTTTGACCAGCACATTAGCAACATACCCCAAGAGAAGCCCATCTTATTTATCATCACAAGGGAACAGGCAGAGCTGGACTAAGAGATACACGGAGATGGGTGGGCTGGGTGAGGACACAGCACAGAGCAGCCCTGGCCATTAAATGTTACATATTCACCCTTTCAACCTGTCACCCTTGTCCCCATCAAAAGCAGGTGGGAATTGGGATGGTGGACAGGCCTAGGTAGCCACAGCTGGGCTTTGGCAGTCCTTGGCCTCCCTGGGTGCCAGCACATTTAAGATTCAGGGTTTGGAGCCAAGTTTGCCTCCCACCCATCCAGTTTTAAGATGTTGTGCTGACCTTCCTAAGAGGCATGCTCCCTGCTTCCTGGGAAGCCTCTCATGCATGGCTCCCCATTACTTATAAAGTCCAAGCTCCTCAGCATAGAATCAGGCTCATGTTCTCTGGCTCTCCAACCTTATGCCTCATGGGCCCCATCCCACCAGGAGCTTCTTCCTCATTCCCACAAATATGCCCCATGTGTCAACTTTATTCCTTTGCTTGTGTTATTCTCTTTGCCTAAATTGTTCCTTTTATTTATTTATTTATTTATTTGCAAATTCCGCTCCTCCTGCAAAGTCCAGATAAAATTCCTTCCCTCCACACTGTCTCACACAACCACTGAGTCCATCCCCCCCAGCCCCTCCCCCCTCCCTCGGCCTGGCACATCACTCCCCCCGACAGGTGTGCACTTGTTGAGGGCGGGTATTTTGTCTGCCTAGGTTTTGGTCTTGGATAGTGCTCTGGAGATGGATGGCACTCAACCCATCACTGTTGAATAAATGACAGTCTTTGCTTGAGTGACATGCACACTACTCTCAGAGTTTGATGGTCTAGGTAAGCTTCTGGCTCTGCCATCCCTGGGCTGCTCATCTATTCCTCTCCAGACCCCAGTTTTCTCATCTGTAGAATTAGAGAGTTGGACTTCACAGGTGGTTGTCTGCTTCCAGTGTGCATAAGAACTACCTGGGCAGTGTGCCTTCCCAGGTCCCCTCCCAAGAGTCATAATCTGAAGTTCTGCAGTGGGCTGAGGATCTGCCTAACTCACACACACCCAGGGAGCTTTCTGCTGCTGGTGGTTCTCAGGATATCTTTGAATGACTCTGGTCCTAGTAGACTTTGGGGCAGGTCCTTTCTGAGACAGAAGGGCTGGTAGAGCTGTGAGAGGAAGAAGGGAGCCATGGAGCTGTGGCCATGGTAGGTGAGGCAGGAGCCACCATCATCATCATGATCATATTCTTCATATCATCACCATCACCATGACCATCATCGTCATCCTCACACCATCACCATCACCATCACCATCGTTACCATCATGATCATATTCTTCATCATCATCACCATCACCATGATCATCATTGTCATCCTCACACCATCACCATCACCATCGTTACCATCATGATCATATTCTTCATCATCATCACCATCGTGACCACCATGGTCTTTATCATTGTCATCATCACTGCCACCATGACCATCACCATCATCATCCTCACACCATCCCCATCACCAGCGTAGCTACCACTACTCATCAGTCCTCAGTGCTCACCAGGGGCCAGGGCTTGTGCTAATGCCTTTCTGGGCATTATCTCCTTCAATCTTCTCAAGTGCCTTATGAGGTAGGGCTCAGAGGGATGCCTGGCCATGCCCTAGAGCAGACCCTGGGTGCTCCAGTCTGCGCATGGCCCCCTGTGCCAAGCTGTCCTGCTGCTAGAGAGAGCCTGCACCTTCCCTGGCAAGCCGGGAGAGAGCAAATAGGGTGCTTGCCCCCTTGAAATCTATTCCTTCATCCAGCACATCTCTATTACAGTCCTCCTTCGTACCAGATGCTAGGTTTGAATTTGATCCAGGCCACTATTTTTTTCCCATTTTCACAAAACAAAGACTTTATTTTTTTCTTTCCCCAACCCCTTCCTTCACAATTTAAACTCCTGCTAAAATAGCGTGCGTGGCTGAGCCTCAGGCCAATTTGTGTCTTTGTACTCAGCACACACACTCCATCTTTCACACCACAAACAGCTTTGCTCAGGAAAAATATGTTTTCCCTCTGCAAAACTGCCATTTTAGGGCAACACATAGAAGGCAGAAAGAGACTATTTCACTTTTTCTTCCCCTGGAAAAACCCACCAAGATGTTGTTTTCTCTTGCTTTTTCTGGAGGGGAGATATTTTTTGACAGCTTTCGTCGCTAATCTGGCTCTCGGCCCTATGTCTAGTGCCAACTTGTGAAGGAAGCAAAGGAAAAGCTAGATGAGCAAAGGCAATATTCTTCTAGAGGGGCACCAGGGGTTCAGGGGTTTGTAGGGGACCTCGTGGTAGGCCCAGTTTCCTGCCCCCCAGGGGAAGCCCCTCCTGGAAGCCCTGAATGGGAACACAGCTGTGGGCATATAGGCTGCCTGCTGGGGGTCTCAGCGTGCACTCATTCAACAAACATTGTGCCTCCCTTTATTTTCATGGGCTGGAGAATGGGCTGGGTGCTTTGGGACTGCGAAAATAAATGAGTCACTGATTCTGCCTCTATGCTTTCCAGTCGAGTACAGAGTGAAGTCTTGTATATTAACTTACTGTAACATTGAGTAGAAAGTGAGATATATGGACCAGAAAGTGTGACCAGAGTCCTAGTTTCCCATGGGAGGCTTGTTTCAGCCAGGGAGCCAGGGGAGGTCTGGAGGACAACGTGGCCCTTAAGCTAACGCCACACTTTCCAGTGCGTGTCTCTCCAGTAGCCTGAAATTGGCCTCCATGTGTCTTCTAGGCATTTGCGCTCCCTCAGTTCCCCGGCCCAGCTTAGAGTGAGTCCCCCCTTGTGTGTGGCAGCCCTTCAGGTGCTGGCAGACAGCTGCTGAGTGTCCCCAATTTCCACTTTCCTGGTTAGCTTCCAGGACCCACAGCACCTGATGCTTCTGTCCTTATGGCCCATCTCCACATGAAGCAGAGCGCAGTGGACTGCTCCTTCCCAGTGTGGAGCCAGCTTCCTGAGCCAGGAGCCTCTGTGGGCCACGCCTGTCCCTGCAGCCCCAGGGCTGTATTGCTTCCTAGCCTTCTCCAGGTAACAGAAAGCACTTATTGCTTCCTTATTGCTTCCTAGACTTCTCCAGGTAACAGAAACCACTCAGCTGGCATAGCCCATTGGAAATAACTCAGGGAACCCAAGGCAAGAGTGCAGCTAGGCCCTGGGACCACAGATCAAGAGGCAGAAGTCCAAAGGATGGGAAGTGCTTCTCCCTAACCTCCCCGCTCTCATTATCTCTCAACATCTCTCTCTCCTAGTGCCAAGTTCTGATGGGTTCCGCTTGGGTCCCTGCTCTTCTGGTGAATGAGTGGGGTTTGGGGAAGGGCCTCTGATTGGCCCAGTATGAATCAGGAGTCTGTCTCTTGTCCAACCAACAGAAGCCAGTGGACAGGGTCATCTCAGGGAGGCCAGCAGGGTCCATTGCTAGGATGGAAGGAGGGGCCGTGAGAGAAGGGAGATTCACTGTGAGCTGGGGAGAGAGTGCCTCAGTGCCCTCTATACCAGCTCTGCCTTTTACTAGCTGCACAACCTCTCGGGACCTCAGTTGCCTTATCTTTAAAATGGTAAGAGACTGACCGTTTGCTTGATAGGGTTCTTGTCGTAATTAAATGGAACAGCACTTTTTACCCCAGGCCTGGCACATGACTCATATCTGTTAAGTGGTGGCAACATATCTGCTCGATGATGGATCTGAAGGGAGGCTTTTCCTGGCTGATGTCTCCATCTGGGTCTTTCAGATGAAGGCATTAAAGTAGGGAAGTTTCACTTCATGCCATCCCCATCCTCCATGCCTGGGAGATCATTGATATGAAAGATTAGCTGTCTGTGCTCTGAGGCTTCCTAACACTCACAGCAAGAGGCCCCTTGGCAACAGGAGACCGGGCTGGACATGGTCCTGTCATCACAGCCATGAGGACATTAACTGAGCCATACCCCCTTCACCTGAGAAACATCGCTGGCTCACAGGTTCTCAGGTTCTATATGGCATGTGTATGGGGTCATTGTGTGGGTGTCATTCAGCAGCCACATTCCAGATTTCTCAAGAGGAAGGTTATCTTTTACCAGGTGTTGTCACTAGGATTAATATTTATTTATTTTACTTTGCATTGATCCAGGATGTTCAATCTGAGGATTTCTGGGTACCTTCTCACCATAGATACCTACTGTAGGTGGGGACTCCAGCTACCAGGTTTCTGGGGAGAAAAATCAACAGGAGCACCAGGGTCCTTTTGGGGGGGGCAGTCAGGAAGGATGATCCCATGGGGCTGACGTTATTAGGCAAATTTCCTGATGTGACTGGTTTGGGTTCATTCTTGGAGGCCTGTTGGCATCCAGATGGAAAAGGAAGAGGGATGAGGGCATTTCCATTTAGGAGATGGTATGTGGAGCCCTGAGAAGTGGAAATGAGCATAGCTTGGGCAGGCAAGAGAGAAAGAGCTGGCTGAGTTGGGGCAGAGATCTCTGTGGGATGAGCTGGGACAGGCATGCCCTGGGGGCCTGAATTACTGCAGATTGTGGATACTAAAGAGTAGACTTAATGCAGTGAGCACTTGGAAGGCATAGCAGGTTGGGGAGTGATGTGCATGCTTTAGGTATTATTAATGTTGCAGATTTACAGGTGGGATGGACTGGATAAAGGGGCACTAGAGGTATGAAGACCACTTAGACTGGAATGATTGTTGCAAAGTGGGCGGAAGTCCCTTGGATCAGCTGAGTGCAGCAGGTGTGGAAAGGAAAGGATTAGTCCAAAGGGAGTTTTGAGGGGAAATTTGAGAGGTGAGGATTAAATAAGAGGTTTCTCCCAGGTTTCAGGAGATTGGCAGAAAAGCCAAAGAAATACCACTAAGATGGGAAATGGTATGCAATAGCTTGGCAAGGGGAGGCAATGAGGTCTTACAAGTCCCTTTGGGAAGCTCTAACAAATACCACAGACTGAATAGCTTAAAACGAACATTTATGTCTTGAGTTTCTGGGGGCTGGAAGTCCAATGTCAGGGTGCCAGCATGGTTGGGTTCAGCTTGCAGGAACCCTTCTACTTCACACACAGTAGAGAGAGCAAGTTCTGTGCCTTCAGCTCCGTATCAGGGCACTCACCCCATCATGGGGCCCCGTGACCTCATCTGTCCCAATCACTTCCTGAACACCCACCTCTAAATACCATCACATTATGGGTTAGGGCATCATCAGCACATGCATTCTGGGGGAACACAAACATTCAGTCCATAACAGTGACTTTGGTGGTGGGGGGCCTTCTAAAGGGAGAAGTACCGATGACATTCAGAGCTGGGGAGGCAGAAGGCCTTTCATGAGGCCAGGTTGGGTGTGGGGCTTTAGGTCCATCAGCCCAGAAGAAAAAGTGGGGGGAGAAGGGGGGGCAGGAGCCTGGGAGTAAGGGGCATAGATGGCAGAGAAATAAGATGGCATTCTTGGGGACAGCCAAGAGGAAAAGGGCAGCACCCGTGACGTAGGATGGGAAGGATCACTGAGGGCTCAGCTAGCATTCAGGGATGGCCATCAAGGAGACATAGTCCAGGCGAGTGAGGCATGGGCCTGATTCATAAGGAGCTCACAACTAAGTAAGATGGAGAGACACGTATCAGGAGTAGCCTGGCCCAGGGGTCACCTGCAGAGGATTCAAATCCCATCACTACCAGCTTCTAGCAGGGTGAACTTGGCATACCACTCTCATATCAGAGCCTCAGTATCCTCATGTTTGATGGGGATAATGATAGTACCCACCCATAGGGCTGCTGTGAGAATGAGCAGAAGGACACACAGGAAGAGCTTTGCCCAGGGCCCAGCTCATATTAAGTGTTTTCCATTAGCATAATTATTATTAAGGAGCAAAGGTACATACACTGAGTGATGAATACTACCTGCAGGAGCCCAAGTAAAATGGGCTAGCTGGGGCCTGGGCTTAGTAGGCAAAGGACACAAAAGTGGAGCTCTTAATAACGTGGCATGCACTCATCAAAATTAGTGTGGTCCCTCCTGCATTGCCCGTGAGAATGGGAAATAGTGCGGCCACTCTGGGGGACAGTTTGGCAATCTTTTAACAAAAACTAAACATACTCTTACCATATGATCCAGCAACTGTGCTCCTTGGCATGTGCACAAAGGAGTTGAAAACCTATGTTCATGAAAAAACCTGCATATGGATGTTTATAGAAGCTTTATTCATAATTGCCCAAACTTGGAAGCAGCCAAGATATTCTTCAGTAGGTGAGTAGGTGACTGAATAAACAAATGTGGCACATCCAGTAAGTGGAATGTTATCACTAAATAATTATCACTAAAAAGAAATGAGCATATTGAGGCATAGAAAGACGTGGGGAAAACTTAAATGCATCTTACTAGGTGAAAGAAGCCCATCTGGAAAGGATGCATCCTGTATGATTCCAACTGTATGACATTCTGGAAAAGCAAAATGATGGAGAAGGTAAAAAGACCAGTGGTCACCAGGGGTTCAGGGGAGGAAGGGATGAACAGGGGGAACAGAGAGGATTTTAGGGCAGCATGACTATTCTGTATGAAACTGTAATCATGGACACGTGTCACCATGCATTTGTCAAAACTCGTAGAATGCACAACACAGGGCGAACACAAGGGTGAACCCTAATATAAAGTGTGTATTGCTGCTGATAGTTATGTACCAGCGCAGACTCATCAGCTGTACCACGGGAACTATGTGGATGCTGGCGGGGGAAGTCGATGGTGGGGAAGCTGTGGGGGGGGGGGGGCAGGGGATACAGGGGAAATATCTGTACCTCCAACTCAGTTTTATTGTGGACCTAAAACTGCTTATTTAATAAGAAAGTAGCATGTCTGTGCAGGACTCCGTCTTCACTGCAAGTCGTGGATTGATGAAGCAACCATTTGAGAATTTACTGGTGAGGGGCTGCAGTGGCAGGCCTAGGGCATGCAGGGAGGAAGGTGTCCCTCTGCCCTCAGGAACCAGTCCTGTGATGCTGGTGGCAGCCACGGCGGGGAGCCCCAGTGGCGGGGTATAGGAAGAGCCCGGCAATGACAGGCTTTTGGGGGTAACACCAGGGACGAGGGGGCTCTCAATTCCTCCTCGGGAGCTGTTACTGAGTGGCTATTGAAAGTAGAAGACATTGGATGGACAGGATATTTTTAGAATGTGTGATATGGGATGACTGTCTACATTTGAAAGCTGAGGAGGTATTGTCCTCCTGCTCTTACTCTAGCACGGACGCAGGCATGAGCTCGTGTCACAGGTGAGGAAGCAGGTCGAACCCAGATGAGTTGCTGATACATGATGCAAATGTGACCTGGGCCAGTTCACCACTTCTCTGAACCTTCATTAGCCTGTCTTTGAAATGGGGCTGATGCCTAATTTGGAGACTTGCATGTATTAAATGATGCTCTAGACCTGGGTTGGCCGATGGAAATATGATATGGCCCCAAAATACAAACCATGCTTGGGAGTTTACATTTTTAGTAGCCATATTCAAAAAAAAAGTAGAAAGAAGTAGGTGGAATTAATTTTGCGAACATATATATCACAATATTTTATTAACCCAATATCTATCAGAAATATTATCATTTCAACATATAATCAATATTACATTTATTCTTGAGATATTTAAATGTTTTGTACTAAGCTGGATATCTGGCGTGGATTTGCCACTCAAAGCACATCTCAGTTGGAACCGGTCACATTTCTGATGTTCACCAGCCACATGCGGCCTGAGGCCACCATACTGGAGAACTCTGCTGTCTATGAATGTAGGCAGTTCCATCATTCCCTCTACAAATGGGGATAACAATATCACACCCCAGAGCTTCACTAATTACTCATCTGGCCACACTCTGTCTGACGTGCATTAGTATTAGTAGATCAAGAGCTTTATTTCATGCACCACTGTTGTACATTCCTAATTCTGACTCATGAATCCACAAGCCTGCAATCACAGGCCCATGCAAACACAGGAATTAGTCTTTTGTTCCTGAAGCGATTTGTGTTCACCTCTTTCAGAGTACTTGCAAAGGCTGGCCTGGGTTAGGATTGGTTGGGTGAATCTCTGTCTCCCCGCATGCTGCCCCAACGGGGAGCTTCTTAGAGGGAAAGGATGTGTCTCTGGCATCCTTCCATCCCCCGCCGCCCCTCCCTGCACCCCAGGCGTCTAGCTCCTGGCTGGCGCTAGCAGGTATTCAATAGGCATTTTTTGAATAGACCCCATCAACCAAAGTATCGGTTTCTTTTAGAAGAGAAGCACATTATAAAGAAAGGCTCTAAAGTCAGATTATGTAAAAATGTGTTGAAAGGCAGCAGAGACATCAAATGTAACCACTGAATTGAAGTTTTTATTTGAGTAGACATGAATGTGGCAGAGGTGAGTACAGGATTCCGACAGATGGGTGTGTGCTTGGGAGATGAGGCCGGAACAAAAGTGTCTGGAAATTTGTCACAGGCATTTGAACTTCTGGTGAAATAAATTCTGTCTCCCTCACTGTGAGACATGCTCCTGTCAGCTCAAAGGCCTTGTGGAAGTCGGGAGCCCCTTGTTCTCCCTGTGCACGTCACAGCCCTCTTCTGGGGTGTGATCTGAGCCCGTGACCTCGCCCGCACGCTCTGGTTACCCTGAACCACAGAGACCCTGAGACAGCGGAGGTCAGGGGGCAGGCTTTGACCAGCTCAGTGGTGACCATGTGGCCGGGCTAGCCACAGTTGCTAATGTAACCTGGGACACGGCTGCCACCTTGGGGGAGGAGGGACAGCCCAGTTCTGGGTGTCCCCAGGGCTCCCCTGTGCACTGTCTCTCTAAGAGGCATCAATTTGAAACTCTTCTTCCACATGTCTTAGGCAGCCACAGGGGCCAGGTGTCAGAAATAAAGGAGGGAAGGCACCTCTAAGAAGTCTGGTGATTTGGCCCCATGGGCAGAGGTGCTGGCCATGGAAGTGTGTGGAGTCCTTGAGAAATCACAGCTGAGGACAGCCACATATGTGGTAGCGAGCAATATCTGAGCTCATTACTAGCAGTGATGACCAAATCATGCTATCGTGTATCTGATGCTTTCTACATGCCAGAAACCGTGCTGTAAGACATTTTACCTGAATTACCTTCTTTAATACTTGGAGCACGCCTGTGACACAGGTTCTGTCTTATGCCCATTTCCCTTGTGAGGAGACAGGGCAGAAGAGGGGTGACTTGTCCCACGGTGCCCAGCCGGGCAGGGAACAGGAGTCAACAACCCAAAGTCATGACATCAGAAAAGAAGGAAACATTTGGATGCAGAATCAGACACATACAAGCTCGTCTTATTATATACAAAGTCTCAGGTGGAGGAAGGCATCTTTGTGCCGTGGGTATCACTACCTAACAGAAAAGCAGTTCTAAAAGCTCTGGTTGTGGGTTTCCTCAAACCCAAATGGGGGCGGGGTTAGAGGATCTTTTTGCCTCTCCTGTCACCCTTATCCCAAGGGGCCATCTCAGAATCAAAGAAAGCATCTCTCCCTCTCTCTGTCTTATTCTTCACCTGCAGGGGCGCGGACCCCAACCACCCCCACTCCTCCCCCCTCCCTGCTGTGTTTCTCAAACTGTGGCCTATGGGACCACTAGCATCAGAGGCCTGCCACTCCGCGGGCAGAGCCACGTGGGTGGGGGTCCGCAGGGGATCTTAGCGCATGCAGGTCAGAGAGAAACAGAGAGACAGAGAGAGAGCATGAGCAGCTTCCTGGCTGCAGCCAGGCGGGGACTACAGGGGGGCTGCACCACCCCCTTAGTGAGAAATGAGGACACCAAGCTGGAGGGCAAACTGTCCTTCCCGCCCCAGCACTTTCTCATGCCTCATCCTGACTCACTGATTGAGACAAGTTCCTGTCTCTGGTTTTTGTTCAGCACATCAGAGGCTGAGGCTGAGCCTTTGGTCTGGAGTTTGAACAAACGAGCTGAAATTGCCTCAGCCGGGTAACTGGGAGCGCTGGACTGTGGGCACTGGCGCTGCTGCGGCGCGGGGAACGTGAAGGAGTGGCACTCTCCCGCAGGCCTGGGATTCCAAGAGCCCCAGTCCTGGCAGCGTTGGTGAGAGATGCCTGGCTGTGGCCGTGGGACAGCCAGGGTGCTTAAGAGGTACCTGATGGACTTAATATTAAGTATTAATAACAAATACAGAAATGGAAATTATCTATGTTTGTAGGCTGCATGGTACACATGGCAAAGCCCAAGCTTTAGGAGCAAGAAACTTGGGGCTTGGTTCTGCCACTTACGAGCTGCTGCTCGTTGGGCAAGATAACTCCTCTCACTTGTTGCATCTGTAAAAGGGGAATCATCAGCCTTAGTTGTAGTTGTAAGGATTGAAGAAGCTGACACGTGGAAGTGCATGAGTTCTCTGCTTTCACAGCTGGCTTCAGCCCTTGGAGGACTCGCTTTGGCACTTTGCTGCTCAGTCCTCGCCCCACATACTCTGTCAAGGATCTGACTTCTGGTGTCGGCCTAATGTCATCGTATGCTCTTGCACTTGAGGCGGACCTCTGCCTTGGAGCCCGGGGCCACTTGCCCACCTCTTATCAGTGCGACTTTGTTTCACCGAATACACAGCACAAATACCCAAGTCCATGTTTAAAGACATATGGTGGGCTTAGTCATCACTCGCCAGCCTTCTCCAGGGGTGCTTGTGGGAATGCTGCTGTCTGGAGCCTTTTTCTAGACTGCTTGTGCTTTTGGCCCCCACTGTCCCTTACACGTCGTAATCACATGCATGAGAAGTGTTGCACTCCTAGAAAGAGGGGCCGTTCTGTCTATGATGTGCTGCCTGTGGACCGCAAGCTTTCCAGGGCAGGGGCTGTTTTGGTTACATTCCTTGCAAAGTTCGTCAGTGGGCTGCGGACCCCTTACAACTGGTGGCTCTCCTTTCTTTATTTTCTGCAGTGTCCAGTCCAGTGTTAGCTGGAGGCAGGGGCTATATGTAAGTGCTGTTGGGAACCCAAAGGCGTCATTAATACTAGCCAGCCATGACGGTGTGAGGGACACAGGCAGGAGGAAAGAAGTTTGTGTGAAACAGGGCCAAGTTCAAGGAGAACTCTGATGTGCTTCACAACAAAGTCTCCATGCGCTTTGGAGCTTTGAGGATCCTCTATGATGTTGCTTGGGCTCCTAGTCACAGATTTATCTCACTGTTTTTGAGCTGGGACTTTCTCTGCTTGAGAGGGGCAGAAGACCAGAAGCTACTGTGATCTCTGCCAAGCTCTGCGGAAGCAAAAAACTATTGATTAATATTTGTGTTGTGAGTGGAAGCCACCACTTACACAAGGCAGTGCCTCTGCCCAAGGGTTTGAATACTAAGAGCATCCTTAATCTGATAGAATGTAATCGAAGCCTGCAGCACCTAGAAACCCTCAGCTATCCGTCATGTTAGCTGGATGCCTTGTTCCTCTCCGTATCGTAAGGAAAATCCAACTTTTCCCCCACCTGATTGTAGGAAGAGCAAAGACAGTATTCTTTACCTTTTTTTCCCCTGTGAGACTCTGAAGTCTCTTGTCTGAATTTATAAGAGAGGCTCCACATCTCACCACCAAGGAAGCTGTTGTACGGGGGTGGGTTAAGACCTGGAGAGACTAGCGCTTGATGCCAGAAGCATGTGTCCAATAGACTCCCGGAGCTACCCGGTGAAGGGTGAGCCTGATTCGTCATTTCCCACTGGCAGATGGCATCATGGTCATAAGTAGTTCCTCCTTCCACAGCACCTACTGTGTGCCAGCTGTTCTAAACACTTTGCATATGGGAACGCTTCAGATCCTCCCAGTGGTCCTAGAAGATAATTACTTGTACTAGTCCCACTTCAAAAATGAGAAATGACACACAGAGGTCGACTGACCTGCTTAGGGTCCTACAGCAAGTTTTGGGGGAGCATACTTTTGGAAGGATGTCAAAAATATATCCTTAATCCTCGTATTAGGAAAAACTACAAAGTTGGCCTGAGAAATGAGCCGATAATGTCAATGAAGGGCTCCCTGGCTGGACTGAACTTGGGGAAAGAGTCCCTTAAGGGGCTCTCTTGGAAGCAGCCAAAGGGCTCCTCCTTGTTAAGCCACACCTCCCAGCATGTGCTTATCACTTCAGAGGCTGCAGGGTCTTGGTGTTGGCTTTCCTATTTGATTCTCACAAATGCGCTGTAAAGCACAGATCACAGGTACAGCTACCATCGTTTTATAGAAGAGGTCACAGAGCACAGGGCTTGGAACAGAGTGGGGACTCTTAACCTTAATTCAACACATTAATTCTTGCCTGACTAGGGACTCTTAATCTTAATTCAACACATTAATTCTTTTTTTAAAATTATTTTATTTTTTCAGTGTTCCAAGATTCATTGTTTATGCCCTACATCCAGTGCTCCATGCAATAGGTGCCCTCAGTACCCACCACCAGGGTCTCCCATCCCCCCACCCCCTCCCCTCCAAGACCCTCAGTTTGTTTCTGAGTCCAAAGTCTCTCATGTTTCATTTCCCTCCATGAATTGCCCTACTTCCCATTTCCTTTCTTCTCCTACTGTCCTCTATGTACCGCAAGTAAGTGAAACTATGTGATACTTGACTTTATCTACTTTGCTTATTTCGCTCAGCATAATCTCCCCCAATGCAGTCCATGTTGCTACAAAAGTTGGATATTCATCCTTTCTGATGGAGGCGTAGTATTCCATTGTATGTATGGACCACATCTTCTTTATCCATTCATCTGTTGAAGGGCACCTTGGCTCTTTCCAGAGTTTGGTGATTGTGGCCATTCCTGCAATGAGCATTGGGCCCTTCTTTTCACTACATCTGTATCTTTGGGGTAAACACCCAGTAGTGCAACTGCAGGGTCATAGGGTAGCTCTGTTTTTAATTTTTTAAGGAATTTCCACACTCAGCACATTAGTTCTTGCCTGACTAGATATTTGGATGACTGTATGTATGGATGAGTTTCTATAGAGATAGAGTTATGACAGGAGAACGGGCTCAGGTTTCTCCATGTGGTATGTGCAGGTGGCGCCCACATCCTGCATTAAATCACACTGACTGCAGCTGCCTGCTGGGTCCACCAAGAGCCCAAGCCCAGCTCTGGAGACCTTCACTTGAAGCCTCCATGTCCCTTCCCACCTTGTAAGTTCCCATGCTCCGGGAGCTAGTGCAGGTACAAGCCCTTCGGAGACAGGTGAGGAGACCATGACTGACTGGGCTGAGCGGGAAGGTGGCCCATTGTCCCCTGTCATCTGCTCTAACTGGGCCTGGCTCTTCTCTGGCTCATCCCTGTCATGCCCTGCCAGGGGGAACAGAACCTTCTTCTCCCTTCGCCATTGATTTCTGAGTGGTTGCTCCTCCACTATTTATAACCCACCGCCTCTCCGCCACGCTTTGGCCCAGCTGGAAGAGAGCACCATGGCCTCTGATCGGATTTCTCTTTTCTGGGTTCAAGCTTATAAGGAAGTAAAGAATCCTCGGAGGTCACAGCTTCTGAGCCCCCTGGGTGCCCAATCAATGCTTGTACTCTTAGCTGAAGGTTGGAACCAATTAAGCGTGCTTTAGCCTTGCCTCCACGGGCTGTGTCTGCAGGCTTGGCTAGGGACTGTCAGGGTTCTGACCCGAAGCCTCGGTAAGCTGTGGCCTGGAGGCCAGAGACTGCTGCCAAGTGGCTTTCTCCACCACTGGGTGAGATCTGGGCCCCAGGCTGGGCCTGGGTGTAGCTGCAACACCAGCTGCATGTTCTAGCTGCCTGGTAGTGAGCCTTTTGCCTCCTTTGCTTGATGTCAGGGAGCCCTGTCTCCATCCCCAGAGGGGAAAGCCCAGAAACCCCTCTCCCCTTTGGGCAGCTGCAACGCTGGAGAGCTGGGAGGAAGGAAGTACCGTTAGGAAGAGGGGCGGTTCAGAAGTCCAGAGTGAAGCATCTGGTCCCCCTGCTCTCCATCCTTTCCCTGGGGACAGACACTCCTCTGGGTGGGTGTGGGAGGACTGCTCAGCCAGTCTCCTTATTTATCTTTGGTGAGGCTGTTCTGAACCAACTCAGAGAAGAGAAGGAGAGTGAATCAGTGCCGTGCAATTCATATTAATTTTGGTTCTGTGCTAGGCTCTCCGAGGAATAAGCAGACACCAATATAAATCCATGTGTTTGCCTTCGGGGGTCACATGCCATGGTTGAGGGCAGGGGGGGCCCGATCTGCTGAAGTCTACATAATTTATGGCAGACTCTTTTTTAACAGGGGTCCAAAAATTGCAGTCAGGAAGAGGGAAGGAGGAATTTCATTTTAACTGGGCATAAGAAAGAGATGAGAAGGCCTGAGGATTGGGACTGAGACTTAAGGCTGAGGATGATTTAAGTTTGCGGGCACGGAGTGAAGGTCATCCAGGCAGAGGCTCAGCTGGGGATAAGCATGGTGGCTGGAGAACTTGTGGGAAGCAGGAAGTAGTATTCTAAAGCTGTGGTGCTGGGGTGGCAGGACTCTGATGGGGGGAAGTGAGGAGGGTTATTAGCCACATCATGAGAGAGATTTAAAAGGGGGCTAGGGCCAGGCTGAGGAGGTTGGCCTTCTTGGCACTGGGGAGCTATCAAAGGTTTAGGGCAGGAGAGGAATGGACCATGTTTCAGGAATAGTATTATGGTGCTCTCTGTGTGTTTAGGAGTGTGTGTGTGTGTGTGTGTGTGTGTGTGTGTGTGTGTGTGTGACTTTGATGAGAATGATAACACTGAACAAAACACGTATGTCTCCTAAGTGTGTTCTTGAAGGGTACATAAGTGACGTGAAATAGTGGAAAGTCCTGTTTTTTCCACAGATACTAAACTCTAATGGTAGTTCTAGCACCTGCCTTCATGTTCTCTGTCCCTCTCCCTCAGGAGACCTGAATCCTATGGAGAGAAGTACCAGCCTTGCTTTCCCATGGTGGAGGCATCTGTCATGAGGTCCCTCCTTCCTACCACTGCCCCCATTCTGAGCTCATGCAGGACAAGATGCCACCTGTCAAATACATTTGCAGGTGAGCAGCTGTGCCCTGGTGTTCAATTTAGACACCCAGCAAAGATAGGTAGGAACTGGCTCCTTGGGATCACTATGGCAACCAATTACACATCTCAGCTGGTGGCAGGAAGTGAGCCATGAGCTGAGTCACCCTGAGGTGGAGGGCAGTCCTGGGTGGGTGGGGGGATTTAGGTCAGAAGGATGGAGGGCCTGCTGATAGTAGTGTAACCCTTTGACATCTGGAGCGCCTCCCATAAGAGGGCTGATTAACTCTTGCATTATCACGTGTCCATAGTTTGAAGACCTGGCAAAGAGGCCTGGGGGTTCGCTTATGTCGTTTTAGGTACCTGGGGACAAACCTAGCAGAAGACTCAGGAACAGAGGAGATAGGCTGATGGTCGGAGCCCCTCTCAATCTGGCCTCATCCAGCTCCCTGCTCTTCTCTGAGCACAGTGCACTACGCACTTGGCTGTCTAGTGCCACCAAACTGCCCCCCAACCCAGGAGATCAGGCTCACTGCTCCTATGAGTATACCCTGGTGCCTCTGCCTGAAATGACTTTCCTTCTGCTAGGACTCTCCCCAGCCTATTTTTCAAGACCCAGGTCAAATGCTTTCCTTCATGTGTGTTTCATAATTCTCTATCCATCACCTTTCCCAGGGCACCTATCCCATGGAGTTATTGTATGGGGGTCTGATGTCAGAACGTCACCCCCTAGCAAGGAGGCAGACCCCCTGTTGCTTTCAGTGTGTGACTACACAGCAGGTCAGCAGATGCTTGTAGAAAGAATGGGAGAATTGGTCTGGCAATGCCGGTAGGCAGGCCCAGCAGAACTGGAGCTGTGCTCAAGCCACCTGCAAGCAGATCTTGGGTGCCTAAGCTAAGCCGATTGAAGCACTTTACAGTTTGCACAGTTTATGAAGCTGTGACCCTGCACCTTCATTTCTACTGAGCAGGTTGTGAAAGCCTGGGCACTGTCCTGGCCAGAATGGACTCTGGGGTTTTTTGTACATATTCATGTATCTATATATCCATCCATCCATCCATCCATCCACTGTCTTTCTATTCATCATATATCTATTTATACTTATCTATCGTTTATCTATCTCTATTTCCCATGTGTCCAACTATCATCTATCAATATGAATACACAGATGTGTGTATATCTATCTATCTATATATCTATCCATTTATCCTATCTAGTATCATCTGAAAGGTGATTTGCTCAGGATTTGGGCGCTGGAGGATCTGAGAGGAGGTGATGCTAGGAAGGAACCGGGAAAACTGAGGCAGAGGAGCCTAGCCTGGCATGGGAACAGATGGGGCGGAGTGGCAAAGATGCGCCAGCTCCTAGCGAGGGCGTGGAGGAAAGGGCCAAGAGCACGCAGGGACGCCTCAGTTGCGCTTGGACTCTGGCCTCAGCAGGCGAAGGCGTAGGGGCGAGGACTCCAGGGAGATGATGTCATTCCTGGCCGTGACGGAGAAGGTGGGGGCTTTCGGTACCCCCCAGCCCCACGGCCAGCCGGCGGGCGGCGCTCTCAGGGCGCGGACGGGGACTTCCTGATGACGGTCCGGGCGACCCCCGGCGGGGTCGTGCGGGCGAAGGTGACCGGGTGCTGGGCCCAGTGGGGCGGTAGGGTCTCCAGGTTCCCGGTGCGGAGGTCTCGGGGGCGAGCGTGGTGCTCGCACCCGGTGCGCACACTCACCAAGGGTGGCCAGCCTGGGTGCGCGACGTCACCCGCGGCCGCAGTGCCGACCTGCTGCTGTGCGGAGCGTGCTCTCACCATCCCGGGCGGAGGCTCAGGGGCTGAGGTCCGGGTGGAGGAAGGTCCCACCCGGAAATTGCACTCTGGGTCGAACCTCGCGGCCAATTCCTCATCGCCGGGGCGCGCGTCCCTTGGCCTGGTGGGGAAGTGCCTAGCCCATGGGCTCTGAGGGGGCGCCCCAGCAGGATGCGCGAGACCGAGGGCGGAGGGGTGAGCGCACTCAGCGCTTGCTGGGGTGGGACTGGGGGCATCAGGAGGGGTGGCGAGTTGGGAAACAGGCGGTGCAGGGCGTTAGCCAAGGATCTGCTGAGAGCCGCATTGAAGAAGGAGCTCTGCCCTCTCTGTCGTCCCCGTCCAGCCCCGGCCAGAAAGAGAGATTTAGAGACCTAGGTGTGATTTGTTGGCACCAACACCGACCCGCACCCAGCCCACACTCAATACAGGTCAATTTTCTTTCTTCCTCCTTCCTTTCTTCCTTTGCTCCTCCCCACCCTGTCGTCTCTCTTCCCCAAACCCTTCCCTTGCTTTCTCTGCCTCCTCCTTCCTTTGGTTCTGAGCTCCAGCCCATCTCTGTAGGACTTGGAGGTGGGTCTCAAGTTAGACCAGCCCTGCAGCCTGCGAGGGGATGGAGAAACCCTGTCACCAGGCCTGATGGCCACTCCCAGCTTCAAAGACATTCAACAGGGAGACATTCGTCTTTGCTAGACCTGGCTGAGATTTTTTTGTCAGTCCCCCGCCCCCAACTTGGTACCCAGCTCTGAGGTGGTGGAGTTTCTTGCAGAAATAAAGTGTGAGTTAAGGGGCAAAGGACAGCAAAGAAACTTGCAGACCATTTAGAGACATCCTTGTTACTATGCCTAGTACCCTCTCCCCCAGACCTTTCTTAAATCAACCATCTGGACACAGAATGTAAAACCCCTTTTCACAGATAGCTGGGCATCCCAGTATGCCCGGAAGAGCACCAATAAAGGGGTAGGGCATGGGAATTTAAGAGCAATGCTGGAAGAAATTGGGGAAGTTGAAATTGGAACTAAGGGGATTTGGATTGCCTATAATATAAATATGCATTTTCCCAGAGTAAACACACCAGGTAAACAGCGCCTAGATCAAGCTATATTCAGTACCTTAGAAATGCCCACTGATCCTTCCAGCCCTAACCCCAGGGCAACCACCATCCTGGCTTCTCCCATCACAGAGTAGCTTTGTCTGTTCGAGAAGTCTGTAGGGAGGGAGTCATGTGGACCCTTTCTGACCCGGCTTCTCTGGCTCAGCATAATGTTCGAGAGGTTGTCCATGTTTTGCCTGTGGTGACAGGTATTTCAGAATTTGGATGTCCTTCCTCACGGGACAGATCGTTTTTCCATCCCAGAGAGCAGAGGGGGCAGTAATGTGGGTCTTTCTTGCCTTGGATTTATCTTACAAGGGGCTTTTTCTCACTGTCCCAGCCTCTATTCTAATAAGGGCAGGAATCAACTCTCCTGTGTCCCACTGGGCAGAGGCTTTACCCAGGATGTGTGCCGAATGGCCCACAAGCCTGACACCTGAATTTCTCTTAGCGAGTTGCCTTTTCCTTACCCCAGGAAAGGCTTTGAGCTGAGACCCAACTGGAAAAGCAAGGTTGAGAAAGATGCTCACGTGAACCTGTGTTCTTCCTTCCTGGCTTCAGGGAGGAAACCAACAGAAGTGGAGGAGGGAGGGGAAGGGCTCCAACTTTAATTGAAGCATTTGCAGGGGCCAGTTGTGTAATTAGTATCCTTAGGAGCCTGCAGGGGATTTTTCTGCCTTCAAGGAAAGAACATTTGCAGGCCTACACAGGTTAACAGCTTCCCTTTAAATATTTTCCTTTTGTGGTTAGCTCCGTGCCTGCTTTTGAAAATGTGGTCATTTTAAAAAACAAGAATCAATTCTCCCAGAAGGGATGTGAAGGGCTGCCACACTCCTTGGGAGCTCTTTTCTTCCTCATGCATAATAAAGATCGAGATTATGTAGGTAGGACAAATGCTTAGGGGCTCTGAAAATATGGATTATGCAAATGAGCTATTTAAGGACCTTTAAAAATGCTGACCTGTCCCCAAGTATTTACTAGCTGTTAGAAAATGTGGATTGTCTAAATGAGCATTTGGGGACCTTTAAACACTCAGATTATGATGGATCTGGAGAGCCACACAAATCCCTTCTGGCCCATTAGACCTGTCTGCTGTGTGAGTAAAGAAATGTTTGGACAAAGCTGAGTTTTTACACAGTGGCCTGGGATGATTTCGGTCTGTCCTATAGCCCTGGAGGTTGAAGGAAGAATGCAAATGCTAGAGGGCATTGGTGGGCTCACAGGGATCCCCCACAGGAGTGGTTTGGGTATAGACAGGATGGAAGATGGCCCCTGTTAAGTCAACCTTAACAGGATGACTCTAGAGGAGGATGTGTGGCCGCTGGACTTCCTATAGCAAATCCCTCCTACTTAAGGACTCTCCCCCCCCCCCAAGCAGGTTTTGATTTTTAATTCATTCTGCAAAGCAAGGGTAGAGAATCAATATAAATATGCAGGTGCCGGTTTCCATACCAATTTCAAGGCTATACTCTTCTCTCCACTAGGTGTGGATTGACGGGTGGCTTAGTCGTTGTCTGCCTTCTGCTAGGGTTATGATTCCGGAGTCCCAGGATCAGGCCCCCCCATGGGGCTCCCTACTCAGCGGGGAGCCTGCTTCTCCCTCTCTCACTCCCCCTGCTTGTGTTCCCTCTCTGTCAAATAAATAAATGAAATCTTAAAGAAAGAGAAAGAAAGAAAGAAAGAAAGAGAAAATAAAATAAAATAAATTTAAAGTAAAGAAAAAAAATCAAAAATAGGGGGCGCCTTGGTGGCCCAGGCTTTAAGTGTTTGCCTTCAGCTCAGGTCATGATCCTGGAGTCCCTGGATGGAGCCACGCAGCGGGCTCCCTGCCCTGCGGGAAACCTGCTTCTCCCTCTCTCACTGCCCCTGCTTATGTTCCTTCTCCAGCTGTCTTTCTCTCTGTCAACTAAATAAATAAAATATTTTTTAAAAATATCAAAAAAAAAGAAAGAAAAGAAAAGAGAAACAGATCCAGGCCAGACGCAGTCACTGCAATTTCACAAAAAGGGGCCAAATATTAAGTGTCTGTCTTAATGAATCTGGGGTGACAATTGCTTATACAAAAGTCAGTCCTTCACCTTCACTGTCTGGAGGCTGCCTCTGCCAGGCTGACCCAGACTGAGCCCTTCCAGGCAGACAGCTGGAGAACCATGAGCACGAATCTCAAATAAGTATATACAGCCTTGAGGCCCAATCCAGCACTTCTTTGGCCTTAAGAGTCAGTATTTCTCAACCTCACATGGTGAAGTGCTTGTTAAATCCTTCTCCTCTCCCTCTCTCACAGCCCTCCTCTCCTCGTTGATGGAGAGACCCCTAAAAAACCAGCTGATGAATCAGGTGAGTCTTCTCACCTTCCTCCTCTTGCATCTACCTACATATAGCAGGAGATCTTGGGCAGGTTCTGTAACTTGGTGTCTTTTTCTGTAAGACAGAGGTATTAATGGTCCCTGCTGCTTAGGGTCACTGTGAAGATGAAATACCTGGTGTATAGTAAGTGCTTAATATACGTTCACTTAGAAACCCAAGTTCCCATTTCAACTTGGTCCCCAGTCTGCTGTGTGACCTTGGGAAATTCACTTCCCCTCTCTGAGCCTAATCTTTATCTTCAGACTGAGGCTGGGTGCGGTCTAAAGATACAGAAGGAGTCTTATTGCTCTTACAAACCAAAATACCGCAACCCAACAAGGCACTGCCTCATTCTTGGGGGGCCCAGAGCATGTCAGCCAGGCCTTGAATGGCAGTACCTAGTCCTAGAGGGACTGATGGTATTTGTTACAGTAATGGATTAGAAGTGGCCTGACATGAGGCAAATGTGTTTGGGGTAATTAATGAACTGCTGATATGTATATACAGATGAGTTGCTGGGAAGACTATCAAAACCAAGATTAATCCAGAGAAATGAGGGCACTGGATTGGAAAAGAAGGAGATGGCCCTGGAGAAGGGCACATACAGTGGGGGTGGAAGATATGTGGTGGGTATCTTGTCCATTGCTTATGTTTTTCCAGCTCTCCTCCCTCCCCTGTGGCGCTGGAAGCTCTTAGATCTACTAAGAGTATAGTTTGGGACTATCATCAATAACAATGCTAATAATAATAATGGCAGCAGTTAGAATGACACCAATAATGGATAGGCACTCAGTTACTGAGCTCCTACTATGTGAACATGGTGTCGTGAATACTTTTCAGTTGTTAATTCATGTAATCTTTTTTATGAGAAAAGTGTCTTTATTACCCCCATTTCACAGATGAGAAAATGGAGGCACAGACACATAAAGAAACTTGTCAGGTGAAATTGACCTGCACTGCAGTTCCCGAACCAGCTGAGATTCCCAAATGGGCTCATTCCCATGTGTCACTAGGCTGGAAGTCAGGGATGGGGTGTGAGGATGTGGTGAGGGTCCTGTGCCTGGAATGCCAGGCTAGGGATCATTCCTGCAGTGTTGACCCGAGGCATGGTCAAAGTTGGTGGATTTCTTCGCATGTGCGGATAGGGGCTTCAAGGCCCTGCCTGCCATGTTCCACATTCTCCTTACTCAGGTCCTTACTGTGTCAGGGCCTCCATCACTGACACAGCGGATGGTCCTACAGCTGGTGGCATGGTGCAGGGCACAAACATGCCCAAACTGGTTGTTCCTATAGGTATATGAGTGTCATTCCTCTAGTATCACATGGAGCCCTCAGGGGGCCCCAGAGCATGTTGCAGCTATTAGCTGGCTGCTCTGCCTTGGTGACCGTCTCCAACCAGACCACTCCTCTTCTGCACTCTTACCACCAGCAGCCCCCTTACTCCCTCCTTCAGGTCTTTACTGAAATCTCTCACTGAGGCCTTTCCATCTTTTAAAAATCACAACTGTCTGACCCCAGGAATTCCCTGTCCTCTCTCTGCTTTATTCTCCATAAGACTTAAGGCCATCTATGTCACTTGATTGTTTCCTCTCTCCTTCCCCATTACATTATAAGTTCCGTGTGGCCAGGGATCTTTGCCCCTTTTGCTCTCTGAGGTACACTTAGCAGCTAAGATAAGCCTAGCACTTCATAGAACCTTCCGAAGTACTTGTTGGATGAATGAATGAGTGAATGAACAAATGAATGAATAGAAACTTTCAGGACCCTTCTTAGCCTGGTGCTCACTTCCTCTCCAGTCTCATCCACCATGTGCCTGTGCACTTCTGGAGAATGCCCGTCCACCCTGTGGCTATAGGGCAGGATGTCACTTCCCCCCAAGGCCCTGCCTGGGACCCCTAGTCTCTGTGAGAATCCACAGTTCTTTTCTCTTGATTCTTGTGGCATTCCCCACTTGCTTTGTGTGGTGGCACTTTTGTCACGGTATTGTTATAATGGCTTGTTTCCATGGCAGTCTCTCCCTATAGGTGGGGGTTCCTGAAGGGTCTTGCAGTGTGTGGGAAGACGCATGAGTTGGGGCTGGAGTTCAAATTCCCACTTTGCTGGTGACTGCTGTGGGTTTGGGCAAGTTACTTAACTGTTCTGAGCTTCAGTTTTCTCATCTGTCAAATAAAAATAATAATCTTGACTTGATAGGGCTGCTGAAAAATGTAGAAGCAATGGATACGGTGCACATAGCAAAATGCCTAGCATATAGTAGGCACAGCATGGGGTAGCAGGAGGTTATGAACGAACATGGCCATGTCACTCGAGCCAGATTTCAGTGGCTGCTATGGTAGGAAGCCAGTGGTCAGTCTATGGCCATACTATCCTGAATGTTCCCAATCTTGTCTCATCTCAGAAGCTAAGCAGGTGTGGGCCTGGTTAGTACTTGGATAGAAGAGGAGGCTTGTATTCTTTGGCCTCTCGAGAATATCTGGTTTCACTTTGTGTCAGTGTCATGAAAGAAGAAAAGGTAGGAGGGGCTGCTCTTTTAGACTACGAGACAATGAAGAGGCCTGGCAGTGGGAACAGAATATGTGAGCCTTGAGGTTGAACAAAAAAAAAAAAAAAAAAAAAAAAAAAAAAAAAAAAAAAAAAAAAAAAGCTATAGAGGACATTTTGGGGAAAATTGGGAAATTTTGAATGTGGACTAGTTATTATTGACTCATAAATACATTTCTTGGGCAGGATTTAAAAAAAATGTTTAACAAGTGCTGATTGTGTGCTAGCCATTGTGTGAGAAAGGCATTTTACATGGGCTGTATCACCTTTGTGAGGTACAGATCATTATCCCATTTAATAAGTGAGGAGTGGATACTTAGAGGAGGGAAATAATTCGCCCAAAGTCACACCATGAAGTGCTGGAACCAATTATTATTATTATTATTATTATTATTACAAAGGTTTTATTTACTTATTTGAGAGAAAGAGTATGCATGTGTGAGTGGGGGGAGGGACAGAGAGAGAGGGAAAGAGAATCTCAAGTAGATTCCCCACTGAGCACAGAGCCCAGCATGGGGCTCGATCCCATGACCCTGAGATCATGACCTGAGCTGAAACCAAGAGGCTCCTGGGACTAGTTATTATTATTATGTTTTAATAGACATCATATTTTAGAACAGTTTTAGATTTACAGAATTATTGCAAAGCTAATGCAGAGAGTCCCAATATATTCCATACCCAGTGTCCCCTATTATTAATACCTCACACTAGTATGGAATATATGTCACAATGAATAAACCAATATTGATACATTATTATTAGCTAAAGCTCATATTTATTCAGATTACCTTAGTTTCCCAAATTTCCTTTTTCTGTTCCAGAATCCTGTCCAGGATATCACATTGCTTATCATCATGTCTCCTTGTACTCCTTTAGACTATGACAGTTTCTCAGATTTTTCTTGTTTTTGTTGACCTTGATAGGTTTGAGGGATATTGGTCGGGTGTTCCGTGGAAGGAAGAATGACTCAGACCAATTTTGAACCTGAATTTGTCTCATTCCAAAGTTCATGCTATTTCCAGCAGGACATGTCTCTTTTCACTGAGAGAGAGAGAGAGAGAGAGAGAGAGAGAGAGAGAGAGAGATTGATTGATTGATTTACTGTGGAGTGACTTGCCAAAGGCCAAGAAATTATAGAATAGAACCAACCCACATGTGTTGACTTCCTAGGAGATGCATAACTGGGGGCCTAGCTCCTGTCTGTGCTAACAAACGTCCTTACACAACTTTGGACAATAGTTTAAGAAGAATGATTCCCTCTTAGCCCTTGCTCTTTTTGGACTTGAAGGTCCTCTTGCATCTAAATGGTGTCCCTCAGCTCCAGGAGAGCCACCAGGCTTCAGTGGACACAGGTGCTCTTTTTCACCAGGCCTGCGCCCATAGGACTGGGTTGCTTTGCAGGATATGAGCAGCCTGGCCTGTGGCTCATCCAGGCTCCCAGCAGCACCTCAGCACAGACAAATGCGTTCTGTCTGCTGGTGGACTCTTTGGGAAGCCTGCAGAGCCTCCCAGGGGCTGAGCATGGGAAGGGATGGGATGCTCCAATCTGAGCAAGAGGGAATCAGAGAAATCCTTGGGGTAGGTAGCGGGTAGCCCACCTGCCTGAGTGCCTGGACCAGGCTTTGGGGCACACATCGGAGCCAAGTGGGAGACGAGGCTGGTGTGGTGGGGTATTGTGGATGACTGGATGAGAGATCGGGCTTGGTTCTGTGGACAACGGGAGCCAGCGAGGGTGTTTGAGCAGGACAGAGCATTGTGAGAATAAAAAGAAAGAATGCCTGGTTAAACCGGCAGCTTCCTCACAGGTGTCACAAGTGAGGTGCAGGCTCCAAGCTGGCAGGCCTTCGTTGGCGCAGGGCTTCAGTGAGAGATGCAGGTCAGCCCCTGCAGCCAAGACCAGAAAAAGGCAGACCCATGCTTACCCTTCTTTCCTCATTCAGTCCTGGTTTCTTTGCTCGGGCCCCTACCCAACCTCAACCTTGCCACCCACCTCTGTCACCTCAAGCTTCTTTCCTGCTGATTACTACACTCACCTGAGTTTTACCTTTTCCCCCTCAAGGGAAGGGGAGCAAGCCCAGAGGAAGGAGCCTCAAATAAAGCCAGAACCACCAAAGATGAACTTCAGGTACCTGCCGTGCTGCCTGGCCCACCCTTGCACCTGAGTAGATGAGATCCCTGTAGAGCTTTTCCCCTTTTGTTTTGCCTCCTGCATCTTTTTTACTAGGTGTGCTTATTGGGAGAAGAGAAGAGCTGACTCCACCAGTCTGTCTTTTTCTGTGGGTTGGTGTCCTCTGTTCTTCTCTGTATTCC
Source organism: Spilogale gracilis (assembly GCA_004023965.1). Lineage (NCBI taxonomy): Eukaryota > Metazoa > Chordata > Mammalia > Carnivora > Mephitidae > Spilogale > Spilogale gracilis. The sequence continues at coordinate 278,349 of PITA01000109.1, forward strand.
TTGATAAGTGATGGCAATCATGGTGTTGATAGCTAACAGCTTTATTTCTCTGTGGAAGAAAAGGGCTGCAGGAATTCTGACCTGTTATAAGGGAAGTATTGGTTTTCAGGCATCAAATGATCATTGGGACCCAGGTTTTGCTGCCAAAACAACAAAAGCTCTCCCATTGTGACTTCATCTTGAGGGGGACATGTTACTTGAGATGCATTTGGTGCTAAGGAACGGAATACTCAGTTAAAAGAGGCCAAATAACAAAGGCATTTAACTATCTCACATGACACAATGCTGGAGATGGGCATTTCCAAGAATGATCTAGCAGTTTAAAAATGTTAGGACATTGGACCCTTGCCTCTGTGACTCTTCTGACCTATCTCTCATGGGTATAAATTGGCTGCCACAGCTCCAAGTATCAGAGCAGCATCCCAAGCTGGAAGCAAGGGGATTCGTATAAAATGAGCCTTTTTCTTAGTAGTCCTTTCCTTTTGTTGAGGAGTGAAACCAAAACCAAAGGGTTCATCTATGTTTTGGCATGTGTTAGAATCAGAATTTTCTTCCTTTCTAAAGCTGAACAATGTTCCATTGTAGTGTAGACCACATTTAGTTTACCCACTCATCCATTCATGGACTCGGGGTGCTTCCACATTTTAGCTATTGTAAATAGTGCTGCTATGAATACGGATGTCCAAATATCTCTTCAAGCCCCTGCTTTCACTTCTTTTGGGTATATACACAGAAGATGAATTACCCTCGTTTTTAATGACTGCACAGTTTTCCATGGTTTGGATGAGCAATGAGTCCATTTAACCAGTTTTCTATTGCTGACCTGGTTGGCAGTTGCCACTTTTTATAAACATCAGAATAATAAATATCCTTGTTGATATATTTGCCCCACAGAGAGCTTTTAAAGACAGATTTGAGCATCTCACTTCTCTGGCTCAGGATTCCCAGGACTCCTCCAAACTCATAGATTTAACTCCATTTTGCAGCTCAGGGATGAGGCCTTTACATTCTGGTCCCAGCTGTCACTGTTCTCCCTCACTCACTAATTACTCACTCATGCAATGCTCCAGGACCTGCTGCACACTCATTGCCCAACACTCCTTCCCACTCTCTGTTTTTGTACGTGTTCCTCCCTCTCCTTAAAACATATGGCCATCTCTTTTCCCACCAGGATTTTAAAGCCTTCCCAAAGGTTCACCTTGACTATATCTTCCTCTAAGAACTTCCTGCTCTCTCTCTCAGGTGGGATTAACCAGACCCTTCTGTGGACTCCCAGAGTTCCTTACCTATGTCTGTTAGAGCATTTATCATGTGTTAACATAATTATTGGCTGATGGAGGCAGCCTGAAAAAAACAGAAAGAAGGAAGGTTTTGGAGTCAAATAGATCCACTCCAGAATCCCAGTTCTTATAGTATAACATTGGACAGGTTGTGTAGCTTCTTTGAGCCTTATTTTGCCCATTTGTAAAATGGGGATCATACTTTCTGCTACTAAAATATTATTTGAGGATTAGAGATGATGAATGTAATCCACAGTGATAACACAGATTAGATATTATAGTATTTCTGTAAGTA
>PITA01000109.1:280023-381704 GCA_004023965.1 Spilogale gracilis
TGGTGGTGATGATGGTGGGGTTGGTGGTGATGGATGGTGGTGATTTGATGGTGGGGTAATTATGATGGGATTGATGGTGCGGTGGTGGTGATGAAGGCAGAGATGATGATGGTGGTGATAATGATGGGGTTGATGGTACTGTGGTGGCGATGATGGTGGTCGTAATGGAAGTAGTGATGGTGGCGATGATGATGACAGTGATGTACTTGTCCCTCTGATAGAATGTGATCACTCCTCAGGCAGGTGCTATGCAGCTTCATCTCTGCTTTGTCACTTCTGCAATAGAGCAGATACACAGTAAAAAATACGTTAATTACTTCAAGGCTAAATTGCTTTGGGGTGGGGTGGTCCTTCTTGAATTAACCTATTTAGTCCCAGCCACACCTCCCTTCTGAATCCTTCCTGGGTATGAATTCTGTGAGTTAAGGCAGTGCACTGTGTAGAGCCCCCAACCTAGAGCTGCAAAACTGGAGTTTGACCTCAGCACTGCCCTTAACTGGGCCAGTCACCTCCTTTCTCTGGGCTTTGAAGCCCCCATGAAGACCTCCTATTCAACTCTCTCACAAAACACTGGATTCCATCCAGAGGTGCCTTGCTCAGTAACTGTACTCAGATTATTTCCAGGACGGAGTTTAACATCCGAGCTGGAATGGGCACCAGAGTCTGAGGATGGAGACTGTGCTCCATTTCCCCTTTGTCTCATTTTCCTGGCCCTCTGAGTGCCCAGTACTGTGCTCAGCACAGAGCTGCTTGGTGATGGGACTGGATGGGAGAAGACAATGCTTGAGGTTATTGGACTCATGGCCCGGCCTGTCCCATGGTCAGGGGGAGAGCAGTTAGTTGTCAACTGTGTATCACTTGTCAGGGATGTTACTGAGGGCCTCTTGTGCTGGGCTGGTGGGAGGGGATCTGAACATTTAGCACCCCTATTCCTTTACACTCGCTATAAGTACTAGTCAGTTTATATTCTCTACAGTTCCATTCTCCCCCAGCAATGAAGAGAGTGACTAACACTGCTGAGTGCTTGGTCTCTTCAAGGCTTTTAAAACTTCCACGTCTGTATACTGAGTGATTCTGCCCCTGAAAAGTTCAGTCTAGGAGGGAAGATCGTATGTGGGCACAAGTAATTACAATAGGAAGAAAGTATGCCATAGAGAGCTTTCAGAATTCGGAAGGGAGGGTCCTTGTGGAGGACTGTGCCGGCCCTTCCAGGGCAGGGGGGAGTGGAGCATTCCTGGCAGGGACATGCCTTGAGCAGAGTGAACGAAGACATAAGTGGTTTGAAGAGATCTGTGCTTCCCTGGCGAGAACCTGGAATGACTTTACATTCTTTGGAACCTATGCAGTAAGAACAAGGATTTATCCTCTTAATCATCTCCTAGAGAAGAAAAGCACAGTTATTCTAATAATCCCAAAGGTCTGATTAGAAACCAGAGGCCTGTTGAAAGGAAGTGCTGTGGGGAGCAAGGGAGCAATGAAAGAGTATGTGTAGACTGGGGAGGCCTGAAGTGCAAAGGGATGTGAGCACCCTAAGGTCTCCTGGGTCATCAGTGGGACCAGATCCATACCTGTGTGCTGCTTGCCTGTGACTGGCTCTGAGAGGCCCAGCAGGGGACACTGGTGACTCAGGGTCTGTGAGGTTCTGAGCCCTGTGGGCCAGGAAGTTCCTTCTTTGTCTCATCCAAGCTTTGCTTCAACACATGGGCTCTCTCTTTGCTCTCCTTTCCTTACTCTAGTGAACTCCCCAGATGCAGCAGTGACAGCAGCCCCTCATCCCTGTGGAGACCTGTGGACCCAGAGGCAGTGATGAGTGGACCTGGATGGCCCAGAATCAGCTCCAGGAGGTGGAGGAGGATTTTCCTTTACACATCAGACACGTTTCTGCTCAGTTGGAATAAACTTGTGTTGTCGTCAATGAGATAATAGTTTGAGTGTCTGAGAATCAAGACTGTTCCTTCCTAGATGTTTCCTTCAGCTTCTATTTGAGGGAGTCTCAGGGCTGTGTGTTACAGAGACCACTTCCTAACTGGGTGAGCCGGTCACTTTTTAAAATTCTCTGAGCTCATCTTTCACAGGGTTGTTTTTGAGTAAGAGGAGAAAGTACATGTATGGTCTCTAACACTTAGCATATCCTCAATAAATGTTAGTTCTGCTTATCATTTCCCGTGTGCTAAATCATTACATATAAATCCAGTGACTGTTTCGCTCTTTCCTCTGACCAGGTCGGGATTTCAGACACGTCTAGGCTTTGTTTTTAAGTTGGGGGAGGGGTACACCTTTCTACACAGAAAGGCAAAGCCTCGAGGAGAGGAAACAGCAGAAAGAATCTTTAGGAAAGAAAAATTATGCTCCAAAACATGTGATATATGTGTATCAAAAGGCAATTATGTGCTCAGTGAGGATGAAAACAGTATGTTGTGGTGCACTGTTACTCCTCATTTTGGATCCCATTTCAGCCTGTGGAAGGTCCAGCTGCAGTGACCTTGTTTGTTCACTAGAGGGCGCCAGGGCAGTAAGGCTGCCCCAGCCTCTACTCCTGCCCCCTTCTCCCATAGAGCTTCACACAAGCTTCTAAATGTGGACTTCACCGCCCAGAATTAGTGGAAAGGAGACAGGGTTAGGAGTCAGGAGGGCTTGATTCTTATCCAGAATATGTCTTTCACTGGCTCCATGACTCAGAAAAAACACCTCACCTCCAGGGGTCTGTTTCTTTATCTATAATATGAGTATGTTGGGTTAGGATCTCCTAATTCCTCTAAGGACAGATTTTTTGGTTGCTTTCACGATGGAAATCTCTATTAACTAAACGTATGGTCTGGGGGAAGTCATAGAAACGGTGCAACCAGCCTATCTTCCTCTCTTGCATTTCTCCAAGTCCTCTAAATTGTTTATCAGCAACACGAGAGTTGTCCTAGTTGGTCTTAAATCTTGGAGAAACTTTCTCAACCCTGCCCCATGACTTGCATTCTGTCATGGAGCTGAGCATCTCGTGCTGTCCCCAAGTGACTGGTGGGCTCTGCCTGCACACAGTTCATGCCCGCCCTATCTGCAGGGCAGGAGGTGTTCTTTCAAAGGTTCTTCTCAACTCATTTCTTAACCAATCAAACCAGATATAGAAACAAGACTGACTTTCTCCATCTCTTTGGGCCACCTCACTACTTGGTTAAATATGGAAAACAGCTTTTTTCAGAACTTTTAATTTATTTTGGTGTCTAGGAGGAGACTTTTTGTTCTCTACAGTGTCAGCCCCGTTCTTCTCTTTTGAAACTAAAAATCTGGCGACCATTGATTTATTCCTTTAAACATTTTGTTCTGGGAATAGAAAAACACAAATGAAGAGAAAACCCTCACTGATAAATCCTCTATCCAGTACCCATCTGTCAACATTTTGTCTAATTTTATTTTGGTATTTTCATTCACATTAATGAGAGGATATTATAAATACAAATTTTCCTAATATCATATTATGTGCATTTTCTCATGTCAGTAAAATAGAATTTGAATACCTGCAATGACTTCATGGGAGAAATGAATCTTAACTTGGCCATTGCCTCAAGGTTGGACATTGAACTTACTTTCAGCTCCTCAGTGCCATAAATAACACCCTGCTTGAACCCCTTCATAAACATGGTAACTTCTTGTGGCTGAAATTTTCCCTTCTTAATATTACCAAAGTGTGTTTGAAAGAGTAAGATACCTGGCCACACAAAGGGGAAGTAAAGGAACAAACATTTAAGGATTTCTGTTACCTTCCAGATGTGGAGTGGAGGGTAATTTATTCTTCATATTTATCTTTATGACAATCTTAGGAGCTAGGTGTTACAGCTGGGAAGCTGAGACAGCAAGAGATTTGGGAATTTGACGGTCACGTCCCACGGCGAGTTAGCAGCTGCGCCAGGATCTGACCTTGAATTTGTCCGGCTGCAGAGTTGGTTTACCCCTCACTGCCATGTTGCTGGGAGGCAGAGGGAACAGAGTCTGTGGGGTCGGGGCCGGGCTGCAGGGAGATGGCAGGCCAACTACCAACAAGGGGTGTTCAGATCACAGTGGTTGAGGCTTATCTGCCCAGAGGAACAGGAGCCTGGCTGGGGGCAGTGGAAGAAATGGGCACACCCCTAGGAGAACTGGAGAGAGCCTCTGCCATGGTTCCTAGCCCGTTTGCTGCACAAACAGCCCAAATCCCAGCTTCGTCAGCTCCTGCTCTTGTCCACCACTTTTCTCCACCACTCCTAATAAATCTGAATCACAGTTTTTGACTTTGTACTCATAAATTTGAAGTGGAGTTCTTACCAGGCCTCTCAATAAGATGGAACAGGGAATGTGAGAAGGAGAGGCAAATTCCAGGAATCTGGACTATTCTTAAACACATCCTTGTTTTTCAAGATCTTTCAGGTCACTGGTACCAGAGGAGAATTTTGTAGCCCTGACAGCTGGTGTTAAAACAATTAGGCTCAAAATGACAGCCACAGGATGTGTGTGTGTGTGTGTGTGTGTGTGTGTGTGTGTGGCCACTCTTCCTAGCTCTTTACATCACAGGGACATTTCTGCGGGCGTGTTTTGGGCAGGGCCAGCTGGGTCAGTGGGAAGATGCGATCTGGGGAGTGAGCTCGGTACTGTGTCTCAGGGAGAGCTGGTGACCTCCCTTCAGCCATGCGCACAGGCATCACCCCAGACCAGCGACCTCCTCTCCCTGGCCCCAGCCTTCTCTTGTACAAACCAGAGGGTGGGGTTAGGACCTCTGTAAATGCCTCTTCAGCTCTAGGATGCATCCCATGGTTAGAACTACAAATGCCTCTCGCTGTGTTATTTTATGGTCTTGGTGAGGTCCCGTCCCTGTCATCCCTCACTTGCCCTGATCATCACTGACACTCTACCCTTAGAGTTTTACCTTGGCTGCTTATTAACATGGAATTCTCTAGAAGGGCAAGAGACAGCTTGTCTAGATTCTCATCCATGATCTCAATCAGTTGTCATTATTTGGAGGCAACTCGCCTTTCATTTTCATTCTCCCCAGCACTTCCTACTTAAATTGGTCAGGATTCTCCAGAGAAAAAGAACCAATAGAAGATGTAGAAAGAGATAGAGAACAGAGACAGAGACAGAGGGATATTCATTTTCAGGAACTGGCTCACACAGTTATAGAGGCTGATAAGCCTCAGGATCTGTAGTTGGTGAGCTGGGGGCCCAGGAGAGCCAGTGTACAATTCCAGTCTGAGTCTGAAGCCCTGAGAACCAAGAAGGCCAATGGTGTGGTTTCAGTCTGAAGGCAGGCAGGCTCAAGACCCAGGAAGAGCTGATATTTCAGTGCTAGTCTAGATATTTCAGTGCTAGTCTAGAGGCAAGAAAAAAAATCCCAGCTGGAAGGCTATCAGGCAGGAGGAATTCTCTTTTATTCAAGGGACAGTCAGCCCTTTTGATCTATTCAGGTCTTCATTGGATCGGATGAGGGCCACCCATATTAGGGAGGGCAGTCTGCCTTACTCAATCTACCAATTCAAATGCTAATCTTATTCAGAAACACCCTCATAGGAAAGCCCAGAATAATATTTGACCAAATATCCGGACACTCCATGGTCCAATTAAGTTGACACATACAAACTACAATACCCTAATCAATATTCTTTATCCCCCCCACACACTTTCTGCTTTTCATGGTCTCCATAGAGGCTCCTGTCCACAGGCCATTGCATGTGCTGTCCCCTCTACCTACAGTGGCCTCCTCTCCGCATCCCCAATCAAGAAGAAGAAATTTTATCTGCAGCACCTTAATTATTTTTTCATATGGTCATCTTCCCAGCTAGAAGGAGAGGACAAGGTCTGCAATACACTGAGGAGGCTAAAAGCGTAGACCCGGAGCTGCTCTCTCTGGGTGTCCCTCCTCACTCTTCCAGTTACTGGCCGTCTGGTTTTGGGTTTATCTGTGCTCCACCTCCTCAATCTGCACAATGAAATAGTAGTCATACTTACCTGGTGGGGTTGTCCTGAGGATTGAGTGAGCCAAAGCATGTAAAGGTCTTAGAATAGCATCTGGCACACAGAAAATATGAGACACTTATAAAGTTGTTGTGGTTGCTGTCGTCCTTGGGTCGAGCACAGAGCCTGACATGTACTGGGCACTGCATAAGTCTTTGCTGAGTGGAGACACTTATAATACAGTGTGTAGAGAAGATACGAATATCAGTACATATGAAGCGGCTTGAGGAAGGACTATGAAGACATCTTTGTTTATGACTCTCCTTTTCCCCAAGGCCAGTACCCATTCTATGGAGCACCGTAGTCTTCACACAATAGCCTATGTATATTTCCATTTACACCTTCTCTGCCTACTGGAGACCAAAAACTAAGAGGATGCAAACGGGTGGGTGTCGTGTTTTATTGTTCTTCAAAGAGGAAAATTACAGAGGAAAACTGTAATTGGGAAAATTGTATTTCTTGCTCTCGGCACCGTAGAGATGTGCTCGCCTTCTTCACATTTAAGTTCTGCTGTATGTAAGGAACATCAGGAAAAAAGCAGAGACTAGAGAAAAACAATTCAAAGCCTTTCCTCATATTAGCTAGGAGCAGTTAGAAAATAGTCAGGAGAGATCAGAAATCACCGAGAGAGGAGGTAAGTGCCTTCTAGAGCTTTGGATACCCAGCTAACAGGAAGCTTAGCACACCCACTACTCTGCAAACCCCTGAAAGTGCCTCTTTATAGAACACAGAGAGTCAGGGTGAGTTACAAAGGATATTTTCATCAATATTTATGAAAAATATTGATCTGAGCAGTTGACAGTAGATAATGATTACTAAAGAAAAATATTTAACTTTCTAGGTATCACTTCCTTTAAAAGTTCTCTCTCCATTTGTATTTATGTGAGTGTATAGCATAGATCCCAGAATATTAATCCTGAAGAGTTTTAGAGAAAATATAGTTATCTAGCCTCTGTTATATACTAATTCCTAATCCATAGGACCCTGTCACCTGGCCCCGTCATATTGTTCCCAATAGGAGGAGGTCTGACTCTAGAGCAAACTAACCTCTGTGGAGCACATTTAGAGAGTGCAGTGGTTAATTTTATGTGGCAACTTGATTGTGTCATGGGGTGTTAGATGAAACATTATTTCTGGATGGCTCCAAAAGAAATTGACATGGATTGGTCAACTCAGTAAAGGTCAACTCAACCCACCCAGTATGGGTGGGCCTTATCCAACCCACCGAGGGCCTCAACAGAACAGAAGGTGAAGAAGAGAAAATTTGTTCTCTCTCCTTGAGCTGAGACATCCCGTTTTTCCTGCCTTTGGATAGTGCTTCATCTGGTTCTCAGGCCTTCAGACTCAGACTGAATTATACCATAGGTTTTCTTGGGTCTTCAGATTACAGAAAGCAGATCATGGGACTTCTCAACTGCCATAATTGTGTGAGCCAATTCCTATAACCATTCTCCTTTTCTGTGTATTTCTGTATATCCTACTGGTTCTGTTTGTCTGGAGACCCCTGGCTAATGTGTAGACATAGTTCCACCTAATTCTTACAACTACCCCATGCAGTAGGTAGAGCAAGTCAGTCCCCTCCCTCCTGCCCCCAGTCATTGTGCTCAGCCAGGATCCTGCCCCACTGCATCTCACTCTTTGTGTTCCTTGTGCTGAACATCATCTAAGTTGGATTAAAGACACTCTGAAGAGGATCTCAGAGGGTAACACAGACCTTTGATAGATGGTAAGAGAGAGAAAAGTAGGAGCAAAAGCAGATTAAAGCTCTCAGACTTACCCCCTTAGAGAATCCTGTTTATAGAATTAGGTTCTGTTCTCACTGTGTGCTGATATCACCATAAAGTTTCCCAAAGACAGTCTCTGGAAGCAGAATCCTGGTTTGGTCCGAGGAGACTCTCTGAAGAAGAGAGCTCTTCCATGGCATTGAATGTAAACATGTAGATAACTGGGTCTAGATGTTTTTTCGTACAGCATACTCATTGCTTTTCTGAGATTTTCCATAGTTGAGTGACTTCCCAAAAGGGCTGAAGATGGGGTCTGAGTGTGGTATGTCTGAAGTGATGGGGTCTGAAGTGGTGGGGTGTGTGTATGGTAGGGGGGGTCCTTCCTTAGGATATGGGACCTCAATTGTGGGGTGCATAACAAGGAAACCTCTTGAGAAATACTAAGGAGATTGATCATGGGGAACATGGGATGTCCCTGAAGCCCTGTCATTGAAGGTGACCTAGAGAATGGCTGGAAGGACCCTTGGGGCCACCCCGCTCCCTACTCCTTGGAGTAGCTGCACCCCTGGCTGGCTTACCTCTCTCATATTCATGGCATCCCCACTGAAGGCAGCTCTTCTTCCTCCATTAATTTCACCCTCTGGCATGCTGTGGCCTCCAATTAGGCCGCTTTCTTGATTTCTAGTTCAGCCTTGCAAATTAACAACCAAAATTTAATAGCTTACAAATAGCTTTTTCCTATCTCCTGCCTCTTACCAGCATACACTGGTAGCAAAGACAAAAATGTTTTCTTGTCTATATGTCCTACATGGTCACTACTTATTGAGGCTTCTTGCCATGTTGTTCTAGCCTAAGTACCCTAGGTTCTCAGGCAATACTGTCTAAATACAAGCAGTCGTTGCTGGGAGAGTGGAGACCATAACTCACAGTCAACCTTATCTCTTATAACAGCCTTGGCAAAGATGTAGCTGAGATACAGTAAGTTTGTATTCTGTGTGACCCACTCATCATCTCCTCTTCTACCATCCCTATGCTTTTTCTGTTCTTCTCCTGGAAAGGGGTGGGGAGTATCACGAGTTTTGGAATTAGGTAGATTTTTATTTGCATTCTGACTCTACCATTTATTACTCCTAGAGCTCACACAAGTTACCAAAGTCCTCTGAGTTAGCTTCCTCATCTGTAAATGGGTATGAATTTTCTAGTCTGTAATTGTTCTGCTGATTAAATATAGTAATACATGTATACACAAAGAATAGGCACCTCATAAATATTTGTCTCCTTAAACCTCTCAGGCATATATTAAGAGATGATGTGGAAATAACACATAGGTCACCTCTAACCTGATTGTTGAGTCTAATTGCTAGATTTAGTTCTTAGAACAGCTGCAGCTCCTGACTAAGCCTGAGGACAGTTACCTTGCAGAGCCCCCTCTGCACTCCTGCTGACAGGGAACCTCCTGCCGAACTCCCACTAACCTTGAACTTTGAGATCACCAGACACCCACTAGTCCCAGCTCAAGTTCTTCAACAAAGTCCTGCTTTGGAAGTATCAGACATCAGAGGTCTTTGCTGAGGGCCACCCTCAGGAGCAAAGCTGGGAAAGCTGAGAACCAGGCCTGGGGAACTGGTCCAGTAAAAACAATGTAACTGAAAAACAGTAAGGTCTCAGGGTATACAAGCTTAGGCTTGATTCAAATTGGTACTGATTTCCCCAGGGGCTTAGTTCTTAGGAGCTCCCTAGTATAGTGGCATTCGTGGGTGGTCACATTACCTTGTGGGTTGCTTTGCAGAGGGACTTCAGTTCCCTGCTATGGGTTGGGGTCAGAGCCCAAGGCTGACAGGGATTTTATGAGCCTAGCCAAGATGGCTACAGTTTCTAGTGTTTTCTGACTTTGGCAGTTAAGTGAAATACTAGGCAGGATCTAGGCCTTATGATAGGGACAAACCAAGGCTTGGTGAAACAAGGGTTTCCTGAGCTTTGAATTCAGATAGTCCCCATGTGTATTAGCATGGGGTGGGCTATGGCTGAAGCTATGGGGCTTGTATAGTTAGGACTATGTGGGGTGGGGAACCCTAGCCTCCCTTTGAAAGATCCTGGCTTTTTGGGGATTGGAACTCCATTGGAAACATTCCAGAGGACAACAGGAGGATCCAGGGTATATGAATGGGTCAGGAGTCAGGTGGCTGGGGCAGGACTTCTCCAAGACACAGGGCCTCTGAGCATGTGGTGGGATAAGACTGAGGCAAGGAGCAGAGGGAGCAGAGCAGAGGGAAGATGCAGAGTACAGCTACTTGGTCTCCCTCCTACTATGCACCTCTTATCCACCCTGCATCAAGAGCTTCAGTTGGTGGGGTACATGCTTCTCAAATGTCTAAGCATTGTAGCATGTCCATCCTGAAGACACAGGCCCAAGGCTGGCTCGCCATTCAGCCCTTCACCTGGATGGGAGAGTGACACCAAGGAGGAAGGGTCCATTAAAAATGAGCAAGGTGGAGGCAGAAGGGCTGGACAGTTGGGCTTTTGCCTCCTCCTCCTCCCCTACCTCACCAGCTCTTTCCCACCCCCTTTCTTTCCTTCATTCCTTTTATGATGTCACCTCTCACCACTTCTCTCACACCCTGTCCTCTCCTGCTGTCTGCTCCTCTGCTTCCTGACTGCAGGGCTGCTGCTGCGAATGGTAAGTGCTGATTAAGATGGATGGATTCGTAAGAGGCATTCAATGTGACTAGAATAAAAAGCACCACAGCCTCTCCTGGACATGAGGGCATGTGGCCAGAAAGTAGCATCACTCAGGAGATTACTTTACTACTGCAGCTTGTCCTTAAAATAGCATGTGCCCCTCCACATTCCATTTTGGTTTCTATTTATATAAATGTAGATACACACATATATACATTTTTAAACAGAATCTTTTCTCTATTTCCCACCTACCTTCTTCCCTTCCTCTTTGGTATTTATTCATGGAGACCAGACACCAATTTTTATAAGAAGTGTTAAGGATCCACAGTCTCTGGGGAAAGGTGACATTCTCTGACCTTCTGAGGTGGTTTGCTGTCTCAGATCAGCTTGAGGGTTAGCACCATTTAGGAACTCAGTGGAGCTGAACTTGAGATTATGGAGGTCCATTTGATGGTGCTCTGTCAGGGGCTATGGATATGCCCCAAGGACCACCCCTCTCTCCCGACTCCTGCAAAACTGTCACTGAAACACTTGTCCTCTTGGAGACGCAGAATTGACACAACACACAGTCACTGCTTGGTAAGTAGGATGGAGAAGATCAGGGAATTTGTTCAAGGTCATATGGAAGTGGTGGCTTTACTCCCAGATTCTTTCCTGGGGTGTCCAATCTAGGCCTCAGTTCGTGGCAAAAATGAAGGGGATTAGAGTTCCCTTTAACACATCAGACTTATTTTAAAGGTTCACTGGCTGCTACTCATTCAAGGTTAAACCTAGAGTTTCTCACTATACAAAGAAAGAGACCTTATTTATAGATAATGCCAGTGAATTATCAAGAGAAGCACATTGGCCCCTCTAACTGTGGAGAAGGCAGTAGGGGCTAGCTAGACAAATGAGCTCAGGCATACAGTCAGAGAGGTGGGTTTTTGGTTAGATGCATTCTTCATTCTAATAAGTAGCCACTAATATCTATTGGTCTGTGGTGTGTGTGTGTGTGTGTGTGTGTGTGTGTGTGTGTGTGTGCACATGCATGCATGCTTATGGTTAAATGCTGCTATATAATTTACCACCATCTATTAGTTTTTTTGGTAAGCTTTTAAAAAAATATTTGGTAGCTGAACAGCAACAGGCTAGAAGGTGATGATATCATCACTCTGCTATTTATAGATCTCCATTCCCTGAAGAGTGCAGATCTTGATATTTAGATTTTGAAGGCCTGTGGGTAGGACTCCTGCCCAGTTCTGTGCTTCCTGCTGTACCCATCACATGGCTGTCTCATGACATCCGTTGTTAACCACCTGTTTATAAAAAGGAAGCTGAAATATGGAGCCAGGATTTTAGTGGAGAATAGAATTATATAGTTCTGTTTTCCCACTTTTTTTTCACTAGGCTTTACCCACTTCATGTATTTGGAAGCAAGAACAGAGATGAAAAGCATTTGAACCAGTTCCAATTTGGATGTATGGTCAGGAGTAAAAGGAAGAGTGCCATCTTACATAGGATGAAGAAGAAAAGTTAAGAGTGACTAGGAGATAGACATTGAAATGTAAATTACTGAAGACAGTAATCCTGCAACTTCACCTTTAATAAAATTTAGACTAGTAACTGTGATTCTGACCTGATTTGGGTCCAGAGGTTAACCATTGACTGCTCACTCAAGTCCATAAAAAACCTTGCTTGAGCCTGGGTCATTCTTTGTGTAGAAGGTCCCCTGTGTCTGCTCTTGTATTGATTTGAGCTGTTGTTTGATGCAAATTAAGACCTCTGGCAATCCCAAAGACCTAGGAAAGATAGACTCATTCTGTTCAGATCTTACCACCCAAATTAATCTTGAAATTGAACGTGCTTCTTTGAATCCTCTGAATCATAAGGAACCTCAGATTTAGTTAACCAGAGGATGAAGGAAAAACCAACTCAAGTTTAAAAAGGAAGAGTGAAGACACTTTCAGCTAAAATAAAGCTTTGGATGCAAGTTTGAGTCAGAGGTGTTGTGACCAGGGACAACTATTGTTTGGGCCAGATAAGGCTTTTCAGATCCATGGCCAGCAGCTCTTGTTGTGAGAGTAACAGTCAACTACTCTGCAGCAACCACACTGACCAAACTCCCAGCCTCTCTGGTTTATGAGCCAGAACTGGCTTTTGGAGCTGAAGCCGGCTTTTCAGAACCATGGCCAGCAGCAGCCTTGCACACTAACAGCTCCTTAGTCCTGGACCAGTTCTTTGCTAACATTGCACTGAAAATCACTCTGCAAATATAATCACTACTATCCAGATACCTGGGTGTTACAAACATTTTCTTAATGAAGTGGGTCCATCATTTTATAGGAGGTGTGGAGTATCTTGATCTCAACATTTTATAAGGATTGTCACTGCTGTCTAGGAGATAACGATGACCTCCGGTATAGATCACATAGTACAACAGTGACCATGACCTGATTCCCAGTATGTGATCTGTTCTATGGACCTTCTGACTCCTGAATATGGGTAGATCAAGACTGAATCATGACATTTCATCTGACTCTGCATGTAGCAAACAGAATTCAGTCAATAAGACACCAGAAGTTAGAGACAGAGGAAGTGAGTTTGGCTAGATCATTTCTCACATAACCTCTGCCAGACTATTTCCTATTCATGAGGAAGCACTATTTTTTTCCAATAGTCTGTGACCCAGAAAGGCTATTCCCCCTCCATGTTATCACAATATTATTAATAATACTTTTTGAATGCATACTATCTGCTAGGCAGTAATGCTAAATGCTTTACATGCATTATCTCATTAATTTTCATAACTTCTGTTCTCTGAGATAGATAATGATATTGGTCCAATTTTATGAATAAGACTGAAATTTAGAGAAGCTAAGGGACTTAGCTTCAAATGGTACATATCCATTGGGTGATGGAGCCAGGAATTGAACCTATTCTTCTGGATACCTTGCTATATTGAGAGCTTGTCATTTTAACCTCCTCTCTTCTTCCTCATGACTTCTTTCAGTGATGGAAACAGATATGATTTTTAAAATTATACCTAATGTGGATATTGGTGATCTCATGTTTCATATGGTTTGTGATTTTGGCCTATGCAAGTTTCAGCTCTTATGTCCATTTGCAAGTCTGCGTGATGACCTGCCCCCTGCCCCAACTTTCTTGTTTTCTCACTGATAATTCAACCAAAGAAATTATAAGAAAAGCATTAACCCACATATAATTTTTGTCAGCTTTGGTGGTACCTCAGTATTCATTTCCCCTAATGCAAGCAAATGAGTCTTTTACTCACTTCTCCTGTTCAACTGCTGGGTTCTTCAGGTGATTGCACTCACCTGGTCATCGCTCCTCTTAGGCACTACCTAACCCCCTACATAATATAACTGACACAGAGCTCATGCCCCTTACTAAGCTATAGACCTCACCTCCTGTCTGATTCCTAATGCCTAACATAGGTAGTTGGGGTGAATCAAGAGAAGGATGTAACTTGTTCCTGGTAGTATTCAGTGAATGTCAGGGTTGAATCCCATTGGAAATGTTGAGTAAGTCTTTTGCATCCAGGGTAGGGTCATCTGTTTTCCCTTGAGTCACCTAGAATGTTGTGAATTTTTGTTATTGGGAAAGCCACTGGAGTCCGCAGCAAGGTCACTGACAGATTGCAGATCTTGAATTCATAGAGTCATGGTTCTTGGTCTTTTCCAGTTTATTCTATGAAGAATTGGGATCAGTAACTCTCTTTGACCTCTTTTTTTTTTCCTTTGGCACCCTAAGCTGGTGCCAAGTTTTGGAATTGTGATATATTTTATACCTCTTGGCTCTGAGTTGCTGACAGGCCTCAAAACAGGCTCCTCCGTTTTGTATGCAATATGTAATGAAATCTATGCTGTCTTGCTTCTCAAAAGCCCTGATTTCTATATGTACCCTGCATGAAAAAGCAGAAAAGGGATGGAAGAAAATGGAATTAAGTTTAGAGATCCCCCCATCCCTCAGGTCCTAGACTACATTTGCATGACAATGAGGGTTCTCAGCTTTCCTGGAAATGACAGTGGTTCTATATGGTGTCACTATGTCTACATAATGTCTAAAAAGTCTACTGGGGATTTCCAAAGAACAAAAACAAAAGATTCCAAAGAGGACCAGAATTTACCAAACAAAATCACGGAACGTCTTAGGGAGAATGACTGAGTTTATTCATCTACTTGTTTATTCAAAGAAAATTTACTGAGCTCCTCTTTCATGTCAGGAGCTATGCTAGGTGCTAGGGAGACAGCAGCAAAACGGATGAAAAATCCAATCACTCATGGAACTGACATCTTAGAGAGTAGTCAGATAACTGATAATATAAATAAGGAAAATGGTAGACAGTGAGAAGGAACAAAAAATAAACCAGGGGATGGGAGTATGAAGGGACTGCTGGAGAAAGCCCACTAAGAAATAAACTTAAATAATACATGTTCTAAACCCTCAAGCACCCATGGCCCAGAGAAGGTGGTTCTTGAGTAAAGACCTGAAGGAAATAAGGATAAGGGCATGCAGATACTGGTGAAAAAGTGTTCCAGGTTCCTTCAAAGGCCCTTGGGTAGGAGCTTGACTAGAATACTTGAGGAGCAGCAAGGAGGTCATCTGGGCTGGATGGGGAAGATGGAAGTGAGGGTAGAAGATGGAAGTCAGAGAAGAGGTCAGGGCCCATACCATGAGGGGTCTTGAGAGTCATTGTAAGGATATGGATTTCTTTCTTAGTCTCTATGTTTTGCATTAGATCCTCAGACCTTATTTGTCTAACAGCTGAAAGTTTGTACCCTTTTACCATCCTTTACTATTTCCTCCCATCCCCCAGCCCTTGGCAACCACTATACTACTCTGTTTCTATGAATTTTATGTTTGTTTGTTTGTTTGTTTGTTTGTTTGTTTGTTTTTAAGATTCCATATATAAGTGAGATCATACAGTGTTTGTCTTTGTCTGGCTTATTTCACTTAGCACAACACGCTCAATTCCACCCATGTTGTCACAAGTGGTAGGATTTCATTTTTTTTCTCACTGCTGAATAATTTCATTATATACACACACCATATTTTGCTGGTCCATTCATTCATTGATAGACACTTCGGTTGTTTCTATATCTTGGCTATTGGGAGAAATGCTGCAATGAACATGAGGGTGCTGGTATCTCTTTGACATAGTGATTTTATTTCTTTTGGATATATACCAAGAAATGAGACTACTGGAGCATATGGTAGCTCTATTTTTATTTTTTAAGAAACCACCATACTGTTTCCTTAGTGGTTATACAAATCTACATGCCCACAACAGTGCACAAGGGTTTCTTTTTTTCCACAAAATCAACACTTACTTATCTTTTGTCTTCTCAGTGGTAATATCTCACCATGGTTTTGATTTGCATTTCCCTGATGACTACTGATGTAGAGCATCATTTTATGTACCTATTGACCATTTGAATATGTTCCTTCTAAAAATGTCTATTCAGTATCTCTGCCCATTTTTTTTTAAGATTTTATTTATTTGACAGAGAGAAACACAGCTGAGCGAGGGAACACAAGCAGGGGGAGTGAGAGAGGGAGAAGCAGGCTTCCCGCCGAGCAGGTAGCCCGATGTGGGGCTCGATCCCAGGTCTCCAGGATCATGACCTGAGCTGAAGGCAGTCGCTTAACCAACTGAGCCACCCAGGCGCCGCCACCTCTGCCCATTTTTTAATTGAATTTTTCAGGGGCTGAGTTATATGTGTTATTTGTATAGTTTGGCCATTACTCCTTTATCAGATATAAGACTTGGAAGTATTCTTCCCATTCTATAGCTTATTTTTTTTTAAATTTTTGTTGCTATTGCAGAAATAAGAACTTTGGCATTTGAAGGACTCTAGAATTTGAGCTGAGTGAAATGGGAAGTCATTTCAGGTTCTTGAAGAAAGAATAGACAGGATAATTTACAGTTTAACAGGATCCTTCTGACTGTAGTGAAGAATAGAGTGTGGAGACAAGGGTAGGAGTTTTTACTCCATGGAACATCGATTGCAGGGGATTGGATTAAGGTGGTCACATGAGGACTGGTGATAAGTGGTTGAAATATAAATATATATTTGAAGTCTACAATTTATACTAATAGACTGAATGTAAGGTATGAGAGAGAGAGAAGTAAAGGCTGACTCCAAGGTTTAGAATCTGAACAGCTGGAAGGATGGGTTACCTAGTTTTCTCAACTGTAAATTGATAATACTGCTTATCTATGGATTATTGAGAGTTTTGAATGAATTGATTAATTAGTGATGCCATTTCAGATTTCTAGCACAGAAGGCCCCTCTTTAGGATATAGTGTTTTGGCACCCAACTGTTCAACCTATATATAGATATATTTCTCTAATATTTTGGAGTTTCTTAAGTATTTTTTTTCTTTTTTTTATTGTTACCTAAAATTTTTTTCAGTGTTCCAAGATTCATTCTCCATTTCTTAAATATTTTTTAAAGATTTTATTTATTTATTTGACAGAGAGAAACACGGCCAGAGAGAGACCACAAGCAAGGAAAGTGAGAGAGGGAGAAGCTGGCCTCCCGCCGAGCAGGGAGCCCGATTCGGGGCTCAATCCCAGGTCTCCGGGATCATGACCTGAGCCGAAGGTGGTTGCTTAACCAACTGAGCCACCCAGGCGCCCTGGAGTTTCTTAAATATTTGTAGCTACTTTAGCATTACTTTCTTAACACACTTGCGATATTTATAGATTACTATATATCATCATTCAGCTAAGCCCATTATATACATTTCATTTAATCCTTAAAACAAACCAATGAAAAAGATCTTGGTATTCTTACTTATAAATAAGAAAACTGAAGTTCAGTGGCAATAAAAGAAATGCTGCTCTTGACCACTCAGCTGATGTGTGGTGGACCTTCAGTTTAAACCAGCTGTGTCTAATTCTAAGGCTTGTTCTTTTTTTTTGTTGTTCTTTTTATTTATTTACTTGACACACACACACACACACACACACACACACATACACACACACACACACAGATCACAGGTAGGCAGAGAGGTGGGCGGGGGCGGGGGGCAGGCCCCCCACTGAGCAGAGCCGATGTAGGACTCAATCCCAGGACCCTGAGATCATGACCTGAGCAGAAGGCAGAGGCTCAACCCTCTGAGCCATCCAGGTGCCCTAAGGCTTTTCTTTTAACTGTTGACATTCCTACTGCCTCTGAATTCCTTTTTTTTTTTTCTTCTCAAAATGGCCAAGTCCCTCTCTTGCTGATCACAGAGTTCTATCACCTTTTTGTAGGATAAAATTCCTTGAAAATGTCTCCAGAGGACCAAGGTCATAAAATACAAAAACAATTGTTGTTCATTTATCTTTAATATGAGTTAAAAAAAAGTTCCCTTAATTGATTGTCTTAATTTTATGATACCTTTTTTATCATGGAAAAATTCATTTAAAAAAACACATTTGTAGATCTTTTTTTTCTGGCCGTAATGTCATAATTAGAAAGGCTGCGTGATGAGATTACACAAATATTTTCCTATTGGATTTCTAATCCTAATATAATTTCATTTTGTTTCTAAATATTTGATCAATCTGAAATTCATTTTCCATGTGTTGGGAAGTAGATATCCCCTTTCCATTTTTCCAGAAGTCTAATGATCTGTGCCACCATTTATTGGATAATCCTCCCACTAACTCAAAATGCCACTTCTGTTGTTTATTTTATTACAGTGTGCTTTTCAGTCTATACCTGGCTTTTCTTATTTATTCAGTAGACTTGTCTATATCTGATGTGTCAGAATGACACTCTGTTTTTTTTCTTTAATATTTTTTTCTTGTAACCCAGCCACTCTATCCCTCCCCTCCACATCCCCCAGGAACCGTCACTTTGTTTCCTGAGATTAAGAGTCTCTTATGGTTTCTCTCCCCCCCTGGTCCTATATTGTTTCATTTTTACCTCTCCCTACCCCCACATCTCCCTGCCCTGGCTCTCAAATTCCTCATATCAGAGAGGTCATATGATGGTTGTCTTTCTCTGATTGACTTATTTCACTCAGCATAATACCCTCCAGTTCTATACTCATCATTGCAAATGGCAGGATTTCATTCTTTTTGATGGCTGCATAATATTCGTCTCTCTCTCTCTCTCTCTCTCTGTGTGTGTGTGTGTGTGTGTGTGTGTGTGTGTGTGTCACATCTTCTTTATCCATTCATCTCTTGATGGACATCTGGGTTCTTTCCATAGTTTGGCTATTGTGGATATTGCTGCTATAAACATTTGGGTGCATGTCCCCCTTTAGATACATTTGTATCTACTTAGTAGTGCGATTGCTGGGTCGTAGGGTAGCTCTATTTTCAACTTTTTGAGGAATCTCCATACTGTTTTTCAGAGTAGCTGCACCAGCTTGTATTTCCACTGAAAGTGTAGGATTCCCCGCATCCTTGCCAATACCTGTTGTTTCCTGACTTGTTAATTTTAGCCATTTTGGCTGGTGTGAAGCAGTATCTCACTGTGGTTTTGATTTGTATTTCCTTGATGCTGAGGGATGTTGAGCACTTTTTCATGTGTCTTTTGGCCATTTGGATGTCTTTTTTGGAGAAATGTCTGTTCATGTCTTCTGCCCATTTCTTTCTTTTTTTTAAATAATAATTTACTTTTTCAGTGTTCTGAGATTCATTGCTTATGCCCCACACCAAGTGCCCATTTCTTGATTGGATTATTTGTTCTTTGGGTGTTGAGTTTGATAAGTTTTTTGCAGATCCTGGGTAGTAGCCCTTTGTCTGATATGTCATTTGCAAATATCTTCTCCCATTCTGTCGGTTGTCTTTTGGTTTTGTTGACTGTTTCTTCTGCTGTGCAAAAGCTTTGGATCTTGATGCAGTCCCAATAGTTCATTTTTTTCCTTGCTTCCCTTGCCTTTGGCAATGTTTCTAGAAAGAAGTTGCTGTGACTGAGGTCAAAGCGGTTGCTACCTGTGTTCCCCTTAAGGATTTTGATGGATTCTTGTCTCCCATTGAGGTCTTTCATCCATTCTGAGTCTTTTTGTGTGTGTAATGTGGAAATGGTCCAGTTTCACTCTTCTGCTTATGGCTGTCCAATTTTCCCAACACCATTTGTTGAAAAGACTATCTTTTTTCCATTGGACATTCTTTCCTGCTTTGTCGAAGATGAATTAACCATAGAGTTGAGGGTCCATTTCTGGGCTCTGTATTCTGTTCCATTGATCTATGTGTCTGTTTTCGTGCTGGTACCATACTGTCTTGATGATTACAGCTTTGTAACAGAGCTTGAATTCTGGAATTCTGATGCCACCAACTTTTGATTTCTTTTTCAACATTCCTCTGGATATTCAGGGTCTTTTCTGGATCCATATAAATTTTAGGATGATTTGTTCCATTTCTTGAAAAAAAAGGATGGTTTTTTGAAAAAGATTTTATTTATTTGACAGAGAGAGAGAGAGAGAGAAAGAGAGAGAGATGACAAGTAGTCAGAGAGGCAGGCAGATAGAGAGAAGGAAGCAAGCTCCCTGCTGAGCAGGGAGCCTGACGCGGACCTCTATCCCAGGAGCCTGAGATCATGACTGGAGCCGAGGGCAGAGGCTTAACCCACTGAGCCACCCAGGAGCCCTGATGGTATTTTGATAGGGTTGGCATTAAATGTGTAGATTGCTTTAGGTAGTATAGACATTTTCACAATATTTGTTCTTCTAATCCATGAGCATGGAACATTTTTCCATTCTTTGTGTCTTCCTCCATTTCTTTCATGAATACTTTATAGTTTTCTGAGTACAGATTCTTTGCCTCTTTGGTTAAGTTTATGCCTAGGTATCTTATGGTTTGGGGTGCAATTGTAAATGGGATTGGCTCCTTAACTTCTCTGTCTTCTGTCTTGCTGTTGGTGTATAGAAATGCAACTGATTTCTGTGCTTTGATTTTATATCCTGACACTTTACTAAATTCCTGTAGGAGTTCTAACAGTTTTGGAGTGGATTCTTCTGGGTTTTCCACATAAAGTATCGTATCATCTGCAAAGAGTGAGAGTTTGACTTCTTCTTTGCTTATTTGGATGCCTTTTATTTCTTTTTGTTGTCTGATTGCTGAGGCTAGGACTTCTAGTACTATGTTGAATAGTAGTGGTGATAGTGGACAGCCCTGGTGTGTTCCTGATCTTAGGGGAAAAGTTCTCAGTTTTTCCCCATTGAGAATGATATTTGCTATGGGTTTTTCATAGATGGCTTTTATGATATTGAGGTAGGTAACCTCTATCTCTCTACACTGTGAAGAGTTTTGATCAAGAAAGGATGCTGTACTTTGTCAAATGCTTTTTTAGCATCTTTTGACGGGATCATATGGTTCTTGTTCTTTCTTTTATTAATGTACTGTATATCATGGATTGATTTGTGGATATTGAACCAACCTTGAAGCCCAGGAATAAATCCCACTTGGTTGTGGTAAATAATTCTTTTAATGCACTATTGGATCCTATTGGCTAGTATTTTGGTGAGAATTTTTACATATGTGTTCATCAAGGATATTGGGCTGTAATTGTCCTTTTAGAGAGGGTCTTTATCTGGTTCTGGGATCAAGGTAATTCTGGCCTCATAAAATGAGTTTGGAAGTTTTCCTTCGAATTTTTGGAACAGTTTCAGGAGAATAGGTATTAATTCTTCTTTCAATGTTTGGTAGAATTCCCCTGGGACGCCATCTATCTGGCCCTGGGCTCTTGTTTGTTGGGGAATTTTTGATGATGGGACGCCATCTATCTGGCCCTGGGCTCTTGTTTGTTGGGGAATTTTTGATGACTGCTTCAACCTCCTTACTGGTTGTGGGTCTTTTCAGGTTTTCTATTTCTTCCTGGTTCAGTTTTGGTAGTTTATAATTCTCTGGAATGTGTCCATTTCTTCCAGATTGTCAAATTTGCTGGTATATAGTTGTTCATAATGTGTTCTTATAATTGTTTGTATTTCTTTGGTGTTGGCTGTAATCTCTCCTCTTTCATTCATGATTTTATTAATTTAGATCCTTTCTCTTTTCTTTTTGGTAAGTCTGGCCAGGGGTTTATCAATCTTGTTAATTCTTTCAAAGAACCAGCTCCTAGTTTCATTGATTTGTTCTACTGTTCTTTTGGTTTCTATTTCATTGATTTCTGTTCTGATCTTTATTATTTCTCTTCTCATGCTGGGTTTAGGCTTTCTTTGCTTTTTTTTTCTTCAGCTCCTTTAGTTGTAGGGTTAGGTTGTGTACTTGAGACATTTCTTGTTTATTGAGAAAGGCTTGTATTGCTATATGCTCTTCTCTCAGGACCGCCTTTGCTGTGTCCCAAAGATTTCCAACAAGATTTCATGGGGTGTGGACCTATTTTTAGGTGTTTACATTTTCATTTGTTTTCATGAAATTTTTAATTCTTCTTTAATTTCCTGGTCGACCCCTTCATTCTTCAGTAGGATACTCTTTAGCCTCCATGTATGTGAGTTATTTCCAGCTTTCCACTTGTGGTTGAGTTCTAGTTTCAAAGCACTGTGGTCTGAAAATATGCAGGGAATGATCCCAATTTTTTGGTACCAGTTGAGACCTGATTTGTGACCCAGGATATGTTCTATTCTAGAGCGTGTTCCATGTGCACTAGAGAAGAATGTGTGTTTTGTTGCTTTGGGATGGAATGTTCTGGATATATTTGTGATGTCCATCTGGTCCAGGGTGTCATTTAAAGCCTTTATTTCCTTATTGGTCTTTTGCTTAGATGATCTGTCCATTTCAGTAGGGAGAATGTTAAAGTCCCCTACTATTATTGTATTATTGTTGACGTGTTTCTTTGATTTAGTTATATAATTGGTTTTTATAATTGGCTACTCCCATGTTAGGGGCATAGATATTTAACATTGTTAGATCTTCTTGTTGGGCAGATCCTTTAAGTATGATATAGTGTCCTTCCTCATCTCTTATTATAGTGTTTGGTTTAAAAATCTAATTTGTCTGATGTAACAATTGCCGCTCAGCTTTCTTTTGATGTCCATTATTTTCCACCTCCTCACTTTAAATCTGGAGGTGTCTTTGGGTCTAAAATGAGATTCTTGGAGATAGCATATCAATTGTTAATACATTCTGGTACCCTGTGTCTTTTGATTGGGGCATTTAGCCCATTTACATTCAGGGTAACTATTAAAAGGTAGGACTTTAGTGCCATTGTATTGCCTGTAAGGTGACTGTTACTGTGTATTGTTTCTGTTCCTTTCTAGTCTGTTACTTTTAGGCTCTGTCTTTGCTTAGAGGACCGCTTTCAATATTTCCTGTAGGGCTGGTTTGGTGTTTGTAAATTCTTAGTTTGTTCTGGAAGCTTTTTATCTCTCCTATTTTCGATGACAGTCTAGCCTTATATAGTATTCTTGTCTGCATATTTTTCTCATTTAGTGCTCTGAATATATTATGCCCATCCTTTCTGGCCTGCTAGGTCTTTGTGGATAGATGTGCTGCAAATCTAGTATTTCTGCCATTGTATGTTACAGACCTCTTGTCCTGAGCTGCTTTCAGGATTTTCTCCTTGTCACTGAGACTTGTAAATTTTAGTATTAGATGATAGAGTGTGGACCTATTTTTATTGATTTTGAGGGTGCTTCTCTGTACCTCGTGGATTTTGATGCTTGTTCCCTTTGTCAAATTACGGAAATTCTCTGCTATAATTTGCTCCATTATACCTTCAGCCCCTCTCTCTCTTTATTCTTCTTCTGGGATCCCAATTATTTGAATATTGTTTCATCATATGGTACCACTTATCTCTTCAATTCTCCCCTCATGGTCAGTACTTGTTTGTCTTTTTCTCAGCTTCTTTATTTTCCATCATTTAGTCTTCTATATTACTAATTCTCTCTTCTGCTTCATTTAGCCTAGCAGTAAGAGCCTCCATTTTTTATTGTACCTCATTAATAGCTTTTTTAAATTTCAACTTGGTTAGATTTTAGTTATTTTATTTCTCTAGAAAGTGATTTTATTTCTCCAGAAAGGGATTCTCTAATATCTTCCATGCTTTTTTCTAGCCCAGCTAGCACCTTGATAATCATCATTCTGAACTCTAGTTCTGACATATTACTGATGTCCCTATTGATTAGGTCCCTAGCCTTCAGTACTGCCTCTTGTTCTTTTTTTTAAGGTGAGTTTTCCTGTCTTGTCATTTTATCCAGATAAGAATAGATGAATGAGAGAGCAAAATACTAAAAGGGTAGCAATGACCTCAGAAAAATATACACTAACCAAATCAAAAGAGACCTGAAACTTGGGGGGGGAGGAAAAATATATCTATATCTATATCTACATATATATCTATATCTATTAGATTGGTGAATAGAATGGAGCCACACACTTTGTTTTGGATGTATTTTGGTCTGTTAGAAGAAACTGCCTCCCAATATTTTAAAGAAAGAAAAACTTCTATATGTACAAAAATAAGGGTACACACAATGAAGGGATGGAATATGACTGTAAAGGTGAAATTTTTAAAAAGATTCTAAAAAAGGAATTGATAAGAAGTTGGTTAAAGAAAAAAGAAAAAAGAGGAAAGGATGTGATGAGGCTAGAGACTAAAACAAAACCATGCACTAGATTTAGGGTATATTTTTATCTATTAGAAGAAACTATCCTGAAATTTTAAAGAAAAACCTATATGTATACAAAAAAAATAAGCTTAAATACAATGAAGGGATAGAATATGACTAAAACAATGAAAATTTAAAAAGATTTTTTTTAAAAAGGTATTGACAAGATAAAATTGTTATTAAAATGTTAAAATAGGAAAGAGAAAAAATTTAAAAAACAGAATAAGAAAAAATATAATTAAAGAAATTTTAGAAATTAAAGAAACTTTGAAAGTCTAAAGAATCATGGAGTGGGGGGGCGGAGCCATGAATTCTACCTGGTGCATTCCTCTAGCTCTGGATTTCTGCAGTTCTCACTGACCAGTGAACTTGGTTTCGGCTGGATGGTCTCACTGATCTTCTGGGGGAGGGCCCGTTGTATTGATCCCCAAATGTCTTTGCCTGAGGCGGAGCTGCTCCGCCCTTACTAGGGGCCAGGCTAGGCAATCAGCTCAGGTTCGCTTTCAGGAGCTTTTGTTCCCTAAACACTTTCCGTACAGCTTTGGAGGATGGGAATGAAGATGGCCGCCTTGCAGTCTCCAGCCCAGAGGAGCCAAGAGCTTGGCACCCTACTCCCCAGTGCACCACCAGCAAAAAGCAGTCAATCATGCTGTCTCCCTGGCCTCTGGCCTGCACTCTGCATCACCCAACCTGTGACTGGGCATTTCTATATCTGGTGTAGGGCCCCATTTGGAGTCTCCAAACCTAGCAGATTCCTGCAGTGTGCACCTGCACTACTCCTCCCTGTGGAGGAAGGAGGGGGTCTTCCCATATCTTCCACTTGTGGGTTTCTTTCTCAGAGAGCAGTGGCCCAACTGCACCTTGGATCATGGTTTAAGGTAGTAAGCCTGAGCTGAGAGTCCATTCCTTGGCTCTGTCTATGCAGCCAGCTTCCCTGCTTCAGTACCTGGGAGCTCTGCCCCACTCACATACCCTGGATCCTTCTGTGACCCTGTGCTTCCTGAGGGCACTGTCCCAGTGAAGGCTCCACCCCCCACTTAGCCTCTGGGGCAAGTCCCACACTGATTTTGTGCTCCACTGCTCTACTTCTGGCCAGGGGCCGGCCCCTCCCCCCCACAGTCTGTCTTCCCAAATGTCACCTCCGATTCACTTCTCTGTTTCCTACCTTCCAGAAAGTGGTCACTTTTCTATCCCTAGAAATTGCCACTCTTCTTCTTTTCGATCTCCTATTGAGTCTGTAGGTGTTCCAACTGGTTTGATAACCATCTAGCTGAACTCCTGGGACCTGATGATACCTATGTTTCCTACTCCTCTGCCATCTTGTTCCTTCAGAGAATGACACTGTTTTAACTATTATTAGCTTTGCAATATTTTTAGCATTTGTTAGTAGTCTCACTTTTTTCAGAAATTTCCCAAGTGTTATTGTTTGTTTATTTTTCCACGTGAATTTGAGAATCAACTTATCTGGTCAAACAGGTATTCATTGGTATTTTTAGTGGGGTCACATTAAATTTACAGATTAACTTGTGAAGGATGTAAAATCTTTACCATGTTGGAACTTCCCATCCAAGAACACAGGTTGCCTTTCCAGTTATGTGAGTCTTAGTAGAGTTTTAATGTTTTTTCACACACATTTCCTGGTAAGTATATCCCTGTGTATTTTATCCTTTGTGTTACTCTTATGTTGATATTTGCTTTCATTTACTGATCGTTTTCATTTGGAAAGCTAATGATTTCTGCTTATTCGTTCTGTACAACCACCTAGCTGGATTCCTTTACTTATCAGATGATTTTCTGGAGTTTTCACCTGAAAATAATGATAATTTTACCTCCTCCTTTCCAATTATTAAGCTTCTTTTTTACTCTCTTTGTTATTCTGTGCATTTCTCTTTTCTTCCCTTCTTTTGTTGTTATGATAACTAACAATACATTCTATTTTCCTCCAAAAATTTTTTAATTTATATATCATTCTATATTAAAAACATTTTTATTCATTAATTTTTGTATCAATATTAACTACTCCTGTTTACTTTTCTTGGGTTTATTTTACATCATTTTATGTTATTTTTCTCTCTAGAGTCCCCTCAGAGTTTATATTTGTACATTATTTACAAATTGCAGGCCAATATTCATATACTTTTATTTGATTATTATAAACTTGTGAGGTCACTGGTGTGTAACCCCATTTTACAGATTTTTTTTAAAAGGCCTGAAAAAGTTAAATGGCTTACCCAAGGCCACAGAGCTACAAAGGAGCAGAGACAGGGTCCCAGAGGGGCCAACCCCCCCAGATTCTGTTCTTCCAGCCTGTCCTTGGAAATGCAGCCACATGTCCCTGAGCTGCCATGGACTTGCTCTCTCTGAGTACCTTCTAGTCATTGTACCAAACTCAGTCCTCTTTCAACCATGTCATCATCTGTACCTGCTGCAGGTGAAGATCACAGCATGGGGAGGTTTAAGAAAAATGAGGGGCTCTAATTCCAGCCACAAATCAGTTTCTGGTTCTTTTTTGTCATTTGCACCTGATGCACTTCCTCTGAGCTTATAAAACTGACTCCAGAAAGATCTCTCCTGGAGTGTGGCCTCTTCACCAATGCTGACTTGACAGCAACCAGAACATTCTTCCTAGTTTGCCCTTCGTCACAACAGAGCCACTAAAATTCCTTCTCAGCCTTGGGGGTGGGTTAAACATAAGTGCAGGGGCCCACCCACAGAGTCATGGAAAGGCACAGATGTAGGAGAAGGGGTTACATGTTCTGTTTCAGGGGTGGGACCTTCAACAAGTTAGTGTGCCTATCATTTTTGAATGCATTATACTGTGGCATCTTAGAGAAACCAGGGCACATGCGGGAATTTCCCCAGACTGTATTTTTTCTTGGAAATGATTTTCAATGGGGAGAAATTAAAGGGAACATGAAGTTCTTGCTGTATTTTTATTTATCTTTACTGCCATCTATTAATTTTGCCACCTGCCTTTCACCTTTGAAACAGAGCTGATTGGAAAGGTGTCATAAAGAGGAGAGTTGACATGTGCAGATGTCACTGGTGTGAACTGAATGTGCTTCCATTTTGAAGTCTGCACCATCACAGCAGCCTCTACTTAGGGCAGCCACCAAAACTTCAGTGCTGACGGTAGCCCTAAGTGCACAAAAATTGATTTGACCAGCATGGGCCTTACTTCGTGCAGGCTTAGGAACTAGCCTCTTGAACACTGAATAGCCTTAATACAATCCATGAACTTTTTCTAAACAATTAAGATGTTGAATAAAAACACAGTTCATCTATTTGCCCATTTCTCCATCAGCCATTATTTGGATTTGAGATGTATAACGTCTCTACATAATAATAGGTGATATTATTAGCCACAGAAATGGTGGCCCTTCCACTAGAGAAAGAAGGAATAAGCAAAGAATGGGGTAAGCTAGAGCACAAAGGATGAAACTTAGTTGTAAAGAAGAGATTGCTGGACACAGGCTAGTTAACCACGGGAAGAAGTTATAGAAGGAAGCTGGGCCATGTCACTGCCTGAACATCTTGAAAAAAATTTGTTAGATTTTATTATTTAGGAAGTATAGTTGATATTAAATTTGGAGGCTTATTCTAGATCCCTGGGCCAATAACTATAAATTAGGGCTAAAAATGGTAGGCTGTCTCTTCTCTTAAACTACTTCTGCTCGACTATCTACTGATAGGGTTCAGCTAGACCTGGCCACTTCCTGAAAACCCCTCATCTCTTTCCAGAGCCTTGTTGTCCTCACTCTTGTCCCTCTCATAGCTGATCTCTTACTAAGACTTGCTGGCCCCATCTCGGAAACCTTTCCTTTCCTTGGCTCTTCCCTGCTGTGCGTTGGTTCAGGCCATCCTGGGCCCCAGCTGGAATACTACCATGGATCCCAAACCACATGGACAAGTGATAGAATTCATGCTGCCATGGGAGCTCGGAGTAAGTTCACTCTCAGAAAATCTGTTTACTTCAGGCACACACATCCACACCTGTGGGGACACAGGTCTGTGGGAAATGGCCATGCTGTCTCTGAGTGTTTGTACACATTTTGTGTGTATGTCCATTGCTCTGCTTTTTTCTCATTTAGCTTCACACCTGAGCCTACCTGACAGTGGATAGGTGGTAGCAGACAATGAGGGTTGCAGAGAGGGGAATGGGATAGGAATTTAAAATTTTAACAGGTATCTGCAGTTACCTGGTAATTTTCTCTCTACATGCTTACTTTTGCTATCTTTTTGCTACAACAATATATGGGGTTCTACTGCTACCCCAGTGTCCTCTCTGTAGTCCCTCTGGCCCATAGTTCATTGGTCATAACCTGAGAAAGAGAGAGAGAGAGAGAGAGAGAGAGAGAGAGAGAGAGAGAGACATCATAATCCATCAGTCACAATCCATATAACACCATTTGAGCATCTGCTGTGTGTTAGGCACACTCTCAGTGTTTAGGACCCAGCAATGAATAAGATGGATGGATGATAAACCCTGTCCTCAGTGGTCCTTCCTGCACATAAGCCAGAGACCAAACCCTTGTTAAATATCCTTGAATACCTCCCTGTCACCCATGGGATCTGGTGCCAATTGTCTCTACCTGAATCAGAGTTCTCCTTGTTTGGACCTCAGAGGGTCTTGGCAACCCTTCTCTGTCCCTTCCCACTTGCAGTCCTAGCCAGCTGCCGCTCCCCAACCTCCTGTGCACTCCCACTCCTGTGGGCTACTCCCCCTGCCTCAGCAATCCCCAAAGGAATGGGGAGCACCACCTTTGGAGCCCAGCCCAGCAAGCCTTTCCAAGACTCTCCCCGTTCCTGTACCCCACTCCCACCCTATGCTCCTGGACTGCCTAAGGCATCTTTTTGTGGCCACTGATGATGACATCTCCTGGACCAAACTCTGAACCTGCTTCCCAATTAAACCTCCAGCTTTGCACTTCTGTGTATAAGTCTGTACCATCAGTGTTAGCAAAAGCCCTGTCTAGTCAATTTAGCCAGAATCCCCACCCTCAGTATGGAATCAATCCCCTTGCCTCCACCAGTCCCCAGGTGAGATTGACTCAGCCTAGCCTGCCTTCAAGGAGAATCCTTGTAGGTCAGTTTCACCAGTCCCTACCCTGATGCCTCCTCTTAGCAACTTTCTATTCCCTGACCTCCCTCCCTGCTCCTTGGCTATAAATCCCCATTTTTCCTTGTTTGATTTGGAATTGAGCCTGGTTTTAGTTTCAGGCCTCTTTCTCCATTGCAACATTTCCTGAATAAATCTGTGTTTACCTTTAACTACTGTCCAGCTCTGGATTTTTTGGCACCCCCTGTGTGTCTGTCTCAGATGGGGAGTTCGCTGGAACAGAGTTCAGCCTCAAGGTCCAGGTGGGCAAGGTTAGGGCATGGCTGACTATAGCGGTAGGCTTGGGGTTGGGTGGTACAGCTCTCTGTGGGCCCTTTTCTTAGGGTCACTTCAGAGGCTCTTCTAAGACCTCCAAAATACCAAGAGGGGCAGGTCCTCTAGCCTTTGGCAAGACCTCGCCTGCCAAGTCGGCACACCAGCTCACCATCCCGCACCTCCTCACCTCAAAGTGCACAGGCTTTGGCAAATTCCAGAGGGGAGCCTGCAAGAGGCCAGGGCAGCTAGAAGCTGCTATGATCATTACCAGTTCTAGTTGCCCTGCACGTCCACAAAGGACCCGCACACATGTGACTTCGTGTGGCTCCATGAGAACACTGGGACAGAGGCAGGGTGGGCTCAGCCCACTTCACTGAGAACCAGGTGGGCTCAGACAAGTGAAGGCATTTGCCAACACTGCCACATTGCCATCTTGTTTGCCTGGGTGGCTAGAGGGGCAGGAGTCTTTTTAGAGGATCTGGCTGGAGAAGAGACTGTTACAGGGGTTGGTGATGTTGCTGCCTCATCTCCTTGGGAGTTGGCCTGGGTTCCAGGTGGTTCCCCTGGGAACCTAGATCATGCTGGCTGCTGGGAAGGGCTGAATATGCCCAGGGCCACCAGGACTCCTGTGTCAGTAGATCCAAGCATCTGCTTGCTTCTGTGTTCTTGCAGTGTTTCTGTGAATAAAAAGGAGCATCAGCTGGTTTCCCCATGTGTTATTTGAAGCAAATGCATACTGAGCCCCAGTGGGCCCTGCAGGAGTTGGGGGACAAGTGAGTGGGTCACAGTCCTTCAAGGAGCCTTCCTAACAAGAGAAAGAGGAATGGGCAGAGTCAGGTATGCCACCAGACCCTCAGGGATCCTGCAGAGTGGGCAGGCTCTTTTCCAGCTTGGGATTCAGAGAAACTGCAGAAAGGATGCTGAAGACATCTGAGGCTGAGTGTGAACACCTTTGTCAAAGCAAAGAAATGAGGAAGGCCAGGGACAGAACTGGAGCATGAAGGGAGAGAGGAACCACATTTCCTTTTGCGTTGGAGTCAGAGTCAAATACTCCATCTAATGCAGCTGGTGAACAGGGTGTCTTGGGGTGCCTGTCTGCACGAGAATCCCTAACAAAAAGCTCAAGGGATAAAATACACCTATTCCTATTAAATCAGGCTTTAATAAATTGTCCATATCATATGCATTATTTAATTTGTTTGAGAGGGAGTGCATTTGCAGGCTATCTAAATCCACGGAAATTTATTAAGTCTTGACAAGAGTTATTGAATGTTATATTGAGTTTTTCAAATTGGCAAATGTTGGATGGCTTAAAAATTATTAATTAATGTATAACATTAAATACCAATAAATTGCATGGTGTATTTATGAACTATCTTTGAAGGTCATTAAATATGCATATGAGGCAATAAATCTATTCTCTTCCATAAATCTGTTCTGAATCGTGGCAAGTTATGGTTTAGGTGGTAGTGAGGGAGGGGTCTAGACTATCACTGGATGTCACTGAGATTCCGGGTGCTGCATGGAATTAGGGGTTGGTCCCATTCCGCTTCCATTACTCTGGCTACGGAATGGGAAGGAAGCTCAAGAGGTGAACCCGTTAGGTTTCAAAAGTGGGATCAAAAGAGACGAAATATGGAAGTTGGAGTGATACAGGTGAAAATTTCAACTCCGAGAGCCGTGTTTGAAGTCATCACCCCGTCACCACGAGTGGCTGAAATAAGAGCTGCCGCTGGTTGACTGCTCTGACAGCACTTTTCAAAACTTGGCCCACGTGATTCTCACACAGTTGGGAGGTGAAACAGGATTATCCCAGTCACTGAGGTTAAGTAGCTTGCCTAAGTCACCTCACCATTCCAAAGAACCACCTCATTTCATGACCCTATGCTGCCTCCATCACAAGTGGCCTCAATTACGGAGCCCGAGAGACAGAGAGACCTTAGCCCCCACACCTTCTCTGAGAGTGGTGACAAAAGCGACAGTTGATGGGAGCGCCCAGGCCCAGCTGCTCTGGTTGTCGGAAGCTACTGACGCATCTTTCCTGGTGCTTGTGTAGTGGCCCTTGTTACAAAGCTGGAGTCACATGCAGGGTTGTCACCTGTCTCCTCCCAAATTTCTCCATTGATGGGGGGCTCACCACGTCCCAAGGTCCACCGACACACTACTTGGACTGTTGGAAGTTCTCTTGTTTCTTTAATTTATTCCCCCAATTTTATTTTTATTTATCTTTTAAAATATTTTATTTATTTATTTGACAGAGAGAGACACAGCTAGAGAGGGAACATAAGCAGAGGGAGTGGGAGAGGGAGAAGCAGAGAAGAAGAGGGAGCCAAATGCAGGTCTTGATCCCGGGACTCCAGGATCATGACCCAAGCCAAAGGCAGACACGTAACCAACTGAGCCTCCTAGGCACCCCATCCCCCAAATTTTATTGAGACGTAATTGACATACAGTACATATAAGTTTAGGCTGGCTGCCCACCATGATTTAACTTATATATTTTGTGAAATAATCACCACTATAAGTGTAGCTAACATCCATCATCTTTTATAGATACAAAAGAAAAAAAGAAAAAGAAAAAGAATTCTTCTTGTAATGGGGACTTTTAGGATCTACGCTCTTAACACTATGCCTGTGTATTATGCGACATAGCAGCTCTAGTCATCCTATGGTACATGACATCCTGAACACTTATTTATCTTGTGACTGGAAGTTCATGCCTTTTGGTTACTTTCATCAAATTCCCTCTCCCTGTCCCTTCACCTTTGGTAACCACAAATTACCATCTCTTTTTCTATGGGTTTGGATTTTTGTTTTGTTTAATTTTTTCAGATTCCACACATATGGTATTTGTCTTTCTCTATCTGACTTAAGATAATGCTCTCAAGGTCCATCTCTGTGGGAGCAAGTGGTAGGATCTCCACATTTTGGAATGATATTACAGATGGAATGTCAAATGGAATAATATTTCATTTTTAATGACATAATAATATTCCATTTGTGTGTGTGTGAGAGAGAGAGAGAGAGAGAGAGAGAGAGAGAGAGAGAGAGATCAAACTTCTTTAGCCATCGATGGACACTCAGTTGTTTCATAGCTTGGCTACTGTAAATAATGCTGCCATGTACATGGGGTGCAGATATCTCTTTTTAGTGTTTTCATTTCTTCTAGATAAATATGTAGAAGTGGAACAGCTAGAACATATGGTAGTTCTATTTTTAAATTTTTGAGGAATCTCTACATCTTATTTCTAGCTGTACCTTGGATGAGATAGTTGTCATTTTTCACATGTTCTCCAGATGGCCACCAGAGGACAGTGTGGTTGGGGGGGTGGGGGGGCGGCGAGGGCACCGATGAGATCAGGAGCCCAGTGCTCTACTCCTGAACACCTGCCTGCTCTCAGGCGGTTAAGTCTCCCTGGACTGCATGTTAGAACAACAAGGGTGCAGGTGTGGGCAACCTCTGTGGGCCAGACAGCCTTGGAAGCTGTAAGGCTGCTCCTGATGGGAGCTTCCATGAGATGAGGGCTCATGGGGGAAGCAAGGGGTCCCAGGCGTGGACTCAGAAAACCTTGTTAGCTTTGTAATCTCAGGCATGTCCCTTGAGCACTTTGAAGTTTGTTTCTCTTGAGGGGGCATCCTTGGACCTTGGAAGTCATTCAACCTGTTGTGGCCCGGGCCTCAGTAAGGTGGGAGAGTGAATGAGGCAAGCCAGGGAGGAATGAGCTGCCTCGGGTCCGCAAGCCCAGGCACTGATGGCGCACGTGCTTGGTCATGACCATGTCCCAACCTGGTTCAGGCGGGTCCGCAAGTAAACCGGTGCTCAGGCAGCCAGGCGTGGTCTGCTTTCAGTGAGCCACATCTGTTGTGGAGGAATTAATTATTAAGTTATTTATGACAAAATTGTCCTGGGTAGTCTACTCTGAGACAGCAAAAGACAGAGAGACAGAGAGTGAGAAAGTCGGCGAGTGGGCTGGCTTAGGAACAAGGATACCGTGAAGCCTCTTCAATGACTTTGTAATGTGCCTTCATTCAACAAGCATTTCCTGGGCCCTCTTCTGTGCCAGGCACTAGAATAAAGAGAGGAAGAAGGCCCAGTCTCTGACCCCTTGCTCTTCCTAGACTGTGGAGCTGACATTTTTGAAGGTAGGCTGGCTGTCTGTTTTCTACCCTCATGTGCCCACTGCTTAGCACCTAGCAGACCCACAGTAGTCATTTGTGAGATGAACAAACATAGGAAGGCTGTCCACAATAGCTGGCAGTCCAGAGAAGACAGCAATGCACACAGGTCACTCCACTGTGACTCGCTGTGATGCAGAGGTAGCATGAACTGGCTCCTCTGGCTTGCAGGTCCCTGGCCTACAAGGAGGGACTGGGCAAGCTGCTGTTCGAGGTTCCTTGGGTCTCTGGGAATCATGTCTTCTCTCCAGCAACTTCCCATTCCTGGATCCTCCCTGGTAGTAGAGAGAAGGAGGACCCTGGCCCTTGGCTGGGCCTACTTATTCCTCTGTTCACTCATTCACTAAGTACATGTGCTTTTCCACTCATGACCTCATAAATCCTCCCACAATGCAGGTGACAAGTCTTGATGCTATTATGTTTCCAGTGAGGGAGACTCACAGATTGAGTCATTGATCCATGTGGTAGAGCAGGGATTCGAACCCAAGTCTCCATTGGAGAATGTGGGAGAGACAGCTGAGGCCTGAGCTGGGACCACTGGATGTGTTGCCAGCTCCCGGCCAGCCCATCTCTGTGCTAGGGTTGGAGTTCTGGCCTCCTGTGTCTCTGGACACTGCTTCTGCAGGAGGCTGTGTCTCCGCTTCCTTGAAAATCTCTCTGGAACTGATTCTTCACCTTTTTTTCCAGCCCACAGAGGAACCACGCAGATCAGCAAGACACATGTGTTGTTGCTGGTGTGGGCCTGAGCAGAGATATAATTTTCCCTCTTTCAGTCCTGTGCCCAGAGCAGGCTGGTGGGCGAGGGCACGGGAACACTCCTGCAGAGGGAAAGTGCCACTGTTCTGGCCCACTCAGATGACAAAGGTTTGAAACATGTTGCTTAGCTGGTGTTTGCTTTTGATTGCAACTTTATTTGAACCTGACTTTTCAGAGAGCTCGGGGCTTGTGCTGGAGTTGCTTTTATTCGTGGGCAGCAGTCCGCCTCAATGCTGTGCTATGTTCTTTGCTGGGAGAAGTGGTTCTGTGAGTAGGAGGTGGGTGAGAAGTTGGGGTCATGTCTGTCACACCCCCTCCCATAGCGCTGGGGCGGCAGAGGGACTGTCTGCGTAGGCCTGCAGCTACTGGCCCAAGTGCTGCACCTTGCAGAGAAGATACTGAGGCTGAGAGAGGCTAAGTCACACCCCAGATCACACGCCAGCAGGGAGCACAGCTTGTCGATGGCTGCTTTCTCCCTGTACCCCCACATGTCCTGGATGGAGAGAGAATTCTCCCTCTTCCTCTCTTGATAACATCACTAAGCCCACCATGGGACCCTACCCTCATGATGGCATCTGGACCTAGTCACTTCTCAAGGCCCCATCCCCAAATACCTTCACACTGGGGGCTAGGGCTTCAACGTAC
Organism: Spilogale gracilis; assembly: GCA_004023965.1. NCBI lineage: Eukaryota > Metazoa > Chordata > Mammalia > Carnivora > Mephitidae > Spilogale > Spilogale gracilis. Next base: position 314,903 of record PITA01000109.1, read on the forward strand.
AAATTTGTGGGGGAACACAAGCATTGCCCCTCTTTTGCGCATGAACCGCGGGATGCTGACATTGAGCTCTGTGTTCTTTCCTCTGCCACTTGCCATAGATAGAGCCTTTTTCTATGGAGGCAGCTTTTGGAAAAGAAATAGAATCTCACTGGGGTAAACATTTATCAGCAAGCGGGAAAAGGGAAGAATGAGGACGGATGACATGGTTTTCCAGGCATCCTAGGTGGTAACCCACTACTCACCTGTCATTGGCTCCCCCACCAAAGCTGGATTGGGGATAAAATACAAAGCAACTTTTCCTGCAAAGGACCCAGCCCAGGTTGTGGCTGAGCTGCCCCATGGCTGGGGTCTGTGGCCAAGGTTAGGGTTGGGGAGGAGGACCGTTGCCTCTCCTGGGGTCATCTACCTCCCCGTGAGCTGGTAGGTTTAATTCTCTGCTGCCCATGCACTGTTTTGCAAAGGACTTCAGGAGAGGCTCTAGCAGCATTGGTCCCACTCTATTATTGTGGACAAGATGCTTGCCTCTCTGTCCATCCATCTTCCTGTCAGTAAAAAACCCTCTAGTCAGGCCTTGCTCATCCCACACTCCTAAGAAGAGGTGTTTCGCCTGATTCCTGGCTTACATATTAAAACTAGAAGCATATAGCACAATGTTCTCTGAAGACCAACATACCAGAGTCTGCTGCCATCTGTTGAGATCTAGCCAGCTGCCTACTGAGGTACCTACTCCTTCCTCCCACATCCCACAAAGGCAACTGGGATATAATGAGAAGGATTGTTGGGCAGTTGGAAAGATACGTGTTCCATTCTGGCTTTCTCATGCACTCCCTGTGTGGCCTTAAGTAAGTGGCTTGACCTCTCTGAGCTTCAATTTCCTACATATGAAAAAGAAGGAGGAGGAAAGGAGGAAGAGGAAGAAGAAAGGGAAGAAGAGGAAGAGGAAGGAAGAAGGAGAAAAATATTCAGAAAAATGAGATGCCATTTGGAAATCACCTAGTCACGGTACCAACACAAAGTAGGTCCTCAGGGAGTATCAGTAGCCTATGCCTTTCTTGGGTCTCAGCTTTCTCATCTGTGAAGTAGAGATAGAATATCTTTCAGAGGGCACTTGGGAAGTTTGAATGAAAGAATATGTGGGGAAATCTGGTACCTTGAGGTTCAGCTAATGTCACTCCTTCCTTCCTTCCTTCCTTCACAGACCAGAGCTGGCAGCCATGAAACCCTAAACTTAGTGACCCCTTTGCAGGCTTTCCAGGCAAGGGGCATTCTGATGACTGCCGTGGGAGGAATGGCCTGTGTGGCATCTTTCTTGTACATCGCTGTTTTGTTGTGCTTGGTGACTTTCAACTAAGATCCTGAGACATCTGTGACGATTAGTGGTAGGTTATTTTAAATTCTTAGCTTATAACATAGATCAAGTTCATTATTTCAAAATCAGTGTTCCATCAATTCCTATAATTAAAACTCCAGTCCTGTGATGTGTGGTGTTCGCAGGGAACACTCCTGACTGATGTACAGGAACGCCCTATAGTTGCAGAAGAACAAGATCTTAAGCCTCGTCTATCAGACGCATCCCCAGAAATGGGAGGGAGCAAAACTCCTGCTGAGTGGCTTATGGAATTAAATGTTGCAAACTCCATTCCTAAAGATGTATGAATATTCCTTCCAGAGGCACGTCAGTGTCTCCTTTGGGACCTGTGATGTGTGACTCTTGGTACATAGTTCTTTTTTAAGTTTTTTTTAATTATTGTGGTAGGAAAGACTTACCATTCTAACCATCTTTAAATGTCCAGTCAGCAATGTAAAGTCCACCCCCATTGTGTAGCCATCACCACTGTCCCTCTCTAGGATTCTCATTCTCCCAAACTGAAATTGCACCTGACTCCCCATTTCCTCTCCCTGCTCCCCAGTTCCTGACAACCCTCATTCTACTTTATATCTCTATTCAAGGTACATCATGTAACTGGAAGCACACAGTATTTTATTTGGGCTTTTGTGACTGGGTCATCATCCCTTAGCATGAGGTCCTCCAGGTTCATCCACGTAGCATGTGTCAGAATTTCTAAGGCTGAATAATACCCCATTGTGTGGATAGACCACATTTTGTTCATCTGTGCTCTCTTGATACAATTTTAACAAGCTTGCCCATTCTGACCATGGCTGACTCATCCCAAGATGATGACTGATGGCCCTTTGGAGTTTACAAGGCACCTTCATGGACATGCTCTGTCCATCTCCTACCAACCCCATAAGATAGATAGGATCCTGAGATAGGCAAAGTAATTTGCCCAAGGTCTACATGATCAATCAGGAAAACAGACACTTGAACCCTCGTCTAGTGTTAAACTCCAAACACCATGTTATTTCTCCTTGAAGGCTCTGTTCTCTTGAAGCTGGGCTGATATTCAAAATAGTGAATGAACTATGGGACTCAGTCACCAGTGGACCTCCTTAAGAGGGAGGTTACCTGAGGTCCCTGGGGGTCAGGTCAGGATACAACCCAGAGAAGTTGGGGAGCAACGGGCAGAGTGTTCTCCTGTGTTTGGGACCTCAGCTTCCCACTGACAAGAGGAGATGCTACCAGGGTCCTCAGAGAATAATGTGAAAGGCAAAGGTGGCTAGGGCCACTGGGTTGGAGGACTGGGCCTTGATATGAGTCCCCTTTGAGTTACCAACCACTGACTAGCATTTGGTAAGTCCCTTACCTCCTTGTGCAAGAGAAGGACTCTTACAGTTTTCACCTTCTATGACTCTCTGGAATATTTATTCCTACTAATTTGCAAAGTATGTTAAGCCTGCTTACAACTACAAAACACATTGGAACAGGAAAATTAGAATAAACTAAAATAAAACCCAGTTACAAGAGGTTCTAAAGAATAGAACTGCAGTCTCAACTGAGTTTATCTCTGAGCCTCCCAACAGCAGAGGCTAAAAGGGAAACATGTCATATTCTCTGATCAAAGGATACTTCAGATTTTTCTTAAGAGACACATCTTGGCACTTGGCACTTTATTACCTGAGTCCTCATATCAAAGGCAGAAGTAACAGAGTGTCGGGCTAAAATTTTGTGACAGACCTTTTCTCAAATGGACATCTCTCATTTTGCTCCCTCACAAAATCTAAGGGCGCGGGCGTTAAATTTTATCTGAGGGAATGAGTATTCCTATAGTTAAAATAATATACTCTGTGTCTGTCCTCTGTCTTCAAACTGAGGCCCAACAAAGGAATTAACTCTCCACCTTCAAGAGGAACGACAGAAAGATTCTACAGGAATGAGTGGTTCACGTGCTGTGTCTTGCAAACTTTAGCTATCTCAGTGAGTTTGGTCATTTCATGTTTTACTCCTCTAGGGAGGGCCTGTCGTGTTAACTTGGGACTGTGTGCCTTGGTACCGATGACAGCGAGTGCCAGACACACAGTGGGTGCTCAATGGATATTTGTAGAGTCATATGTTAGTTTCCAGACATGGAGAATTCAGGCCACAAAGGGTCCAAGAAAACGTTTGGTCCAGTGCCTTCATTTCACAGATGAGTGGCCTAAGACCCAGAGGGCTGTCTTGGTCTGTCCATCAGCACATGAGTGGTAGTTCTGGATTTGGGGCCAGCACACAGGCTGTCGCTGGGCCACCGCTCAGCACTATGTTGCTCTCCTGGCCTGGTCCCCTGACCTTACAGGATGGTGGATGCCTTTATAGAATGCATAGAAGGGGTCTGTCTTGTCCCTGTCTTCAGAGAAGCACGTGGAAAGATGAGGGTATACTTATGGTGGCACAGAGCACAGAGAGGAGCCGAGGTGTCTGACCAGAGTCAGACAGCTTGCTCCTACACCTGAGCCTGAGGGCATTGACAATCAGCCCAAAGAAAGCTGTTTGTAAGCCCTGCCTTTCCATGCTGAGCATTTAGGCTCTGATATGCAGTCACTCGAGTGGGGCAGGCCTCAGCGGGCTCTCTGGGCATCTGGAGTTGGCATGATGTTTTTGTAAAGAACCCGGGTGGGAACCAAGGGGAGCTATTTGCCCGTTGCCCTCATACAAGTGAGAAGCCGATCTGTGGTTATGAACAGAGACCACCTGACGCATCCCATCTTTGGCTGAACTGCAGATAAACTAGCCCAGCTGGATGCGAGTCAGGCTTGGTATGAGGCTCTTTGGGGGAGCATGCCAGCAGCACAGTGTCTAGTGGGCCCCTAGGCAGGAGTCTAAGGCTGAGTCCTTGACCTCGCCTGAGTTCAGCCCTTAGTGAAAGGGACAGGGGTACTTCTGTTTCCCCTCAATGGCCCTTCATACTTAAAGAGTGTTATTAAGTGCTTGTCTCAAGGCTGAATTGCAGGGTTCCTTTGGTCTTTTATAATGACCCCCATCTAGCCATTAATTCTGCTGTTGCTGTTCTCTATAGGCTTACTGCACATTCTCTATTTCCTCTAATGCTGTGAGTTCTGGCCGGGGATACCTGCATGTGGTTAGGAGCCCACATTCTCCTTGTTCCACTCCATTCATAGGAAGACCTTTCACCTACTAATTTATATAATCCAACCCATCGTCTTTAATTAAATCTGTTCCTGAACAGTCCTTTTCACTGAGTTTCTTCGGATACTGCTAGGTAATGTCTCCAGCCACGTCCAGCTTGGTTGAGAACATTGGACCGTGACTGCTTAAGAGTCCGATGGCTTCCAAGTACCAGCAGTTTACAAGTGTTACTGAGACATTCACGTGCAAGGTGTCCAGGCTGGAATCTCCCACAGTGACACATGGGACCAGCTGCTTCTGGAGCCCGGCACAGCTTGTGAAAGATTTTGAGGTCCAAGCCCCCACCTAGGACATAAGAATTTCTAAAGGTAGTTTCTGAGAATTGGGATTTTTGTCAAGGACCCCGAGGGTATGATTCTGGCACATTCAAGTTTGGCACCTGCTCCTTTCTAAAAGCCTCAGATATTTTGTGTTTCCTTTTTGTGTTCCCTTTTGCCTTCAATTTCAACCTGTAGGTGGAAAACAGGTTTTCATGCAACAAATCAGATTTGAAGTTAAAAAGTAAAGGATAGCACTTTCCATTGTGAGGGGGAGAAGCTGTGGGAGTGGGCATGTGCCTTCCTCAGGTCCTGGAGTCCCCCTTCCTCTCTCCCTTCTTTCTTCTCCATACCATTCTTCCTATTCTCTTCTTCACTGTCCTCCTGCTTTCTTTTCCTCCTGCCCCTCCATCTCTTCTTTCTTCCCCTTGATCAGTGTGTCGGGTCGTGTTCAGGCAGGAAAATACTCTTAAGCCGGTAAGTCAGGGATAATTTAATAAGGATGGTGGGCAGAGTGTAGGCAGAATGTCGAGACCTGATGCAGCATCTTGGAGCCAGGAACAGTGGGGAGCTGTTAACACCCTGAGCCCTGAGCAGGTGAGGGGAGACAGTGGTTGCTGTGGTCCAGAGCAAGCTGTGCAGCAAGGACCACCCACAGGAGCTGGGTCAGGGACAACCCCCCCGGCGGGCTCCCTCCTTGTCCCTGACTTCCTCCTGCTTATGCTCCTACAGACTAAAACCAACCAGAAGAGGGCAAGGGAGCCCACGGACAGATGTAGCCCCCCGGTGCACGTAGCACGGAGAGGATCTACAGACCAGATGGAAGCTTCTAGTGCCACAGGAACAGAAGGAGAACTGTAATTTCTGTTATTGATTGATTGATTGATTGATTGATTTTTACTTAACGGTTTAAATGATAGGCTCTCTGTGTTTAATTTTAAGTGGGCAGGTTTTGTCTAGTCTGTGAATGTGTTGTTGCCTTTGACTATCAGGAGGAAGGAGGAGAACCAGGGAGTCCCCAGAAGGAGCAAACGCAAGGGTAAACCAAGTTGCAGGGCCAGGAAAGGAGAAATGATTCCCACCCTCTTGAGCACTAGGATCCCAGGGTGACAAAGCCTGGATGCAAGAGGAAAGAACAGAGGTACCAGATTGAGGGCCTCCGAGAAGGAGCAGGGTACTGTGGGGGCCCCCACCTACCCTGCTCATCCCCTGTTCCATGATACAGGGGAGGGTGGCTTTTGGAGGAGGTCTTAAGTGTATGTGTTCTCCATCTCTGTTCTGATTGGCAGAGGTAGGGGTCCTTGGGACTGTGCTCTGAGCAGGGGGTACCTACTTCCTGGGAGCCCTCAGGGCCAGGTCTCTGATTTCTGTTGCTGTCCAGCTAGAGCCTTAGGCATCGCCCCAACCCAACAGGAACATAGGAGCCTTCTGGAAAAGGAAGGCAGGACTGAAACCCCACATTTGCTCCTTTGTGCTGAACCTGTGCTGTCCTTCCTCCTTGCTGCTCAGAGCTCACTGCCTCTCCTACCTCATCTGGACCCATCCCACTTCCCATGGCTACAACCCCATCCCCATGGGGTTCAGGGCCAGGCCCTCTCCATCCTTAGCCCATTACCCTGGCCCTGGCCCACACTGGCCACGTAGCTTGGCATCTCCAAATTGACCAACGCACTCAGGCTCTTGGCTCAGCTCCAAGGAACAGTAGACCAAAGGGGAGCCAGGCAATTTAGAAAGGCTGAAGAGTTGGCACTCCAGGCTCTCTGGGAGGATGGAAGTTTCCTACACAAGTTATGAGGACACAGTTCTTGTGTTACTTCCTTGATCTCACAACAACGATGTAAGTGGTGTACTGTTCCTGGTTTATGTAATAAATCTATCTCACAGATGAGTAAACTGAGGCTCGAAGAGGATAAATGCCTTGTTCATAGGTTCTACTGAGTTGGCAGGGGCAGGAGGGGTCTCTAGGTCATTGGAACCTAAACTTGATTGTGCATGCCTACGCGAGGGATCGCATCGAAATGGAAATTCTGGGTCAGCGCGTGTAGAACCTGAGCCTCTGCATTTCCAACCAGCTCCTGGGTGGGACCACGCCTGTGGAGTGGGGCTCCAGAGGTTCTCAGGCTCCAGCACCTTATCGTTACCTGGGAAGCTCCAAACACGAGGGAGGCCTGCCCTCCACCAGCAGAGATCGGAGAGCAACTGAGTGCTCAGGGAACTGTAATAGGCAGCAAATGTTCAAGCACCGCTGCCTCAGCCCAGCACTCCTCAAACGTGAGTGTGAAGCAGCATCCCCCGGAGGCCTTGCTAAAATGCTGATTCCTGGACCCTGCCCCCAGAGATTCTATTTGGAAGATCTGAGTGCAGGGCCTTGGAACTTGCATTCCTACAAGTGTCCGAGTGCTGCTGACCCTGCCCAAATAGCATCATGCTTTGGGTGGCAAGGTTATATTGACCCATGGTTTCAAAGGATGACGTGGGATAGCCGCATCCTTTGGGAACTTGTTGGAAATGTAAATTCTCGGGCTCTGCCCTAGACACACTGAATCAGAGACTGGCAGGGTGGGGAGCGCAATTCGTGTTTTAGCAAATACCTCTCCCCACCCAAGTAATTCTGATGCTCTCTGAAGTTGGAGAGCCCCCACTATTGACCATCAGGCATCACTGCACCTCAAAAAGATTCCAACTCAGTCTCCTCGGCCCGGGCTGGCAGGGAGCTTGATGCCCTTGAGGAAACTGAGTATTTGGGACGCTGAAGGCCATTCTTTGGTTCCCAGGGAACCGGGCAGGCTGCACCTGCTGGGCGTGAGCCAGTACCACCAGGAAGTCGGAAGTGCCTTTACTCAGCAGATGCTGCACAAGCTTCTCTCCAGTGCGTGAACTGTCGGAAGCAAGAACATCTGTTAAATCCTTCTCACTTTCGTGTTTCGTGCGGAGTTAAGAGTTAAATTGCCAAATCCTGTCAGACAGCCATCTGTTGCCCCGGCAACACCCAGCAGCCACTGGAAACAGAGAGGGAGAGGGAGAGGGAGGGAGGGAGAGAGACAGAGAGAGAGAGAGAGAGAGAGAGAGAGAGAGAGAGAGAGAGAGAAAGAGAAAGAGAGAAAGAGAGAGAGAGAGAGAGAGCGCTTTCAGGCATCAAGCCCTCCACCCCTCTACCCTCCGAGTCTCAAGGGAGCTGTTTGCTGTCTTGATATTCCTTCTGGAAGACAGTAATCTGGAACTGCTCCCTCAGGACCCCTGAGTGCCTGAGATTACCATGTAAAATGACCAGAAAGCCAGGGCATCACCATATTCTTGTATTCCTCCCCCCTGCATTCTCACAGCCTCACAGCCGGCTGCTCTCTGCACCCCAGGCACTATGCTAGGTGGCAGCCAGCAACAGCGAAGTGGAAGGACAGCTGCCTCTAGGCTACTCTGCATGTAGGTTTGTCTGTGGACCCTCAGAGCCTTCAGGGGACCAGTGAAGCCTGGCCTTCCATTATAGCTGTGTTCCCTCTATAGTGAGCAGATGAGGGGCATGTACCCAATGCAGAGCCATGCCCACCTGATAGCGCCCCCAGCTGGTAGCCCTTGGCCAGCCCTTTCAAGGAAGAGAGGAGGGAAAGTGATCCAGAACAGTCTGGCCCCTGATGGAAGAGGGTTGGAAAAAGCTGTGCAAGGTGTTGTGGACTGCAGGTGTTGCGGGATCCTGGAGTGCCAGTCAGGGAAACTGAGTCAGAATGCAGGCCCTTGCATGGGAGCCCATGCAGGGGAAGGGGCTTTAGAGAATGCTGCTGACATTAGCCCAGGCTCTTGCCCTTGGCATCAGGAGCAGGGATGCCAGGTCCCAAGCTGCCATTGCTGGGGAAACTGAATGGGTAATGGGCCTCTGCATTGATAAGGGCTGCATGCAGGATGTACAGGGAGCGACTTGTGAGTGGAGGTCCTGGTGCCAGGCAGGTACAGATCACTGGGAGACTTCTGGGGGCAATTATTAAGATTTCCTTTTGTGTTTGAGACCAAGATGATGTTGCCCGAAGGCCTTGTGATGGCGGTGTTGTTATTTCTCCCGACTGAAGTGCTCAGGAGCTGTGTCCCCACGTGTTCCCAGCGAACTGGGCTGTACTTGGGGGGTAGTGTGTGTCATGATTGTTCTCATTTGGGGAATGTGGGGCCCTGCAACTAGGAGCCACTGCTCCCTCTGTGGTTTCAAACCTCCAGGTCTGAGCTCCAGCCCTGTGTAAGGCTCAGGGTTGGCAGGACAGGCCCTGAGGGGTTCAGTGTGCGTCATTCTAGCAGAACTGAGAAGAGAAAGCCCCAGGAGGCTGTGGGGGTGCAAGGTTCGTAGAATCAACTGCTTATTTCTCCCACAATTGATTTTCCATGCAAGGTGTCCCCTGGAAAACATAAAAGCTGCAAGCAGTCTCTGCCCTGGGGAGGTAGGCCAGGAGAGTAAATGTAAGCCATGACCCCCAGAAGAAGGTTCTTGGAGTTCACCGACCCCAAGTGGTACCTGAGGGCTTGGAGCACCTCCCAGTCTGCGGACTGTGATGGCTGGTGACACCCCACCCCGGCACCCAGCTGGATGCATTGAGTGCTTCCATCACCAGTGAATTCTGCAGCCACTGACATTTGCAGGGGGAGGGGTGCAGGAAAGAGCGAATACTAGTATCTATTGAATCCTTTTTTTTCCCCCTTAAGATTCTATTTATTTATGTGTGTGAGAGAGAGAGCAACAGAGAGCACAAGTGAGCACAAGCTTGGAGGGGAAGGAGAAGCAGGCTCCCCACTGAGCAGGTAGCCCAATGTGAGACTTGATCTCAGGACTTTGGGATCACGACCCAAGCCGAAGGCAGACGCTTAACTGACTGAGCAACCGGGCAGCCCCCCACTTTTTTCTAAGATTTTATTCTAATGACTCTTTTTTTCTGTGCCCTTCACTTTCCTCACAGCCACCTTCTATGGTGGGGAGAGTACGCCACCCATTTTAGAGACATGGAAACAAAGGTCTGGACAGTGGTTGACTGACTTGCCCGGTGGCGCATGGCTATGAGCTAGGATTTGAACCCAGGACTGGCCCCACGTCATGCTCTGCTCACTTCATTCTTTGGCTTGACGAGTGCTTATGAAGGGCCTACTTTGTGCTGGACTGTGTCTTAGGCCCGGGATTCACACTGAGCAAAAATTCCTGCCCTTGGGAGATGATCATTTTAGTGGGGGCAGAGAGGCAAGAAACAGTGTAAATAAAGGAAAACAGTGTAAAATAGTTGAGATAATAAAAGTGGCTTGGGGAAAGCTAAGGCAGAAAAGGGGAAGCGGAAGCATTCAGTTTCGGCGGCAGGGGGTATTTCTCTTCTATACAGGGTGGCCATGGGCCTCCTGGGGGGCTCAGTCCATTAAGCATTGCCTTTGGCTCAGGTCACAATCCCAGGGTCCAGGGGTTGAGTCCCATGTTGGGCTCCCTACTCAGCAGTGAGTCTGTTTCTCCCTCTCTCTCTCTGCTCCCCAACCCGTGTATGTACTCTTTCTCTCTCTCTCAAGTGAATAAATAAAATCTTAAAAAAAAAAAAAAACCAGCGTGGCCAGGAATGGTCTTGCTAAAAATAGACTTAAGAGGAGAGTCATGTGCATCTCTGGGGAAAGACCATTCCAGATAGAGGGAACAGGTCATGCAAAGGCCCTGAGGCAGGCACAGGTCTGAGATGGCTGAGGACCACCTCTGTGGCTGGAGCCAAGTGAGTGAGGACGAGGGGAGGGAAGGTCAAGGAGAGGACGGTGGCTCTGAGTGAGCAGGTGGCTGCCGGAGGGGCTGAGCGGAATAGCGGTGGCTGTATGGACTCTCCAGACTGCAGAGCCCATGGTGGTGGTAGGGGGACGACTGCTCAGATCAAGGAAAAGTGGATATATGGAAATTCCGACAGGGGCCCAAACTGAGATCCACAGTAGATTCAAAAACAGATGAACCAGGCTATCAGCCTCAAAATGGAGCAGAGACAATAAGAGACATTGAACCTAATCCCCCTTCCAAGTTCCAAAGGTGCAAAACATGAAAAAGAAACAAAAATGCACTTGTACTGTTTAGACAGAATTCTCCCTGTCTTACCTCCTGAAAATGGATTGAAAATCAGTCCCCTCTGTGCTCTCAGGAGGCGATCCTCTTCCCTGCTCCGGTACTCCTGAGAAGGTTGTGATTAGGCTTCCTTCCCTGGGACAGTGTGCAGTGTAAGGGGGAAGGTGCCTAATGCTCTCCCCCTGAATAAAAGGAACAGCTTTTACTCTAAAAAAGGTGGTGTATAATTAGACATGCCTCTGTGTTTGATGAATACAAAATGACCGCTTTTTATTGTCAAGGAAAGAAGAATGATTCTTGTGGCTCCCAGCATGGTGAAAGGTTCTCGCTCTGGTCACTGGCCTTTTCTCTTTCTCATGACATCTGGGTACGACAGCAGGATTACAGCGGGGTTGTGGGGAAACAAAGTGACCAGAGGTAAAAAGAGCGGTGCCTGGGTGGCTCAGTCAGTTAAACATCTGCCTTTGACTCAGGCCATGTTCGTGGAGTCCTCGGATTGAGCCCACATCCCACTCTCTGCTCCGTGGGGAGTCTATTTCTCCCTCTGCCCCTCCCCTGCTTGTGTTTTTTCTCTCTCAAAATAAATAAGCAAAATCTTAAAAAAAAAAGGTAAAAAGAGGGGCACCTGGGTGGCGTAGTTGGTTAAGCCTCTGACTCTTGGTTTGAGCTCAGGTCATGATCTCAGGGTTCTGAAATCGAGCCCTGCACAGGGCTCTGTGCTCAGTGCAGAGTCTGCTTGAGATTCTCTCTCCCTCTGCTCCTCCCACTCAGGCTTTCTTGCTCTCTTGAAAAAAAATTAATAAATCTTAAAATAAAATAAAATTAAAATTAAATTAAATAGAATGAAATAATATGTTAAAAGGAGCAAATTGGAGTGCATATTTCTGGATTCTGACGTTCTGGGCACTGGTTGCCACCCTCTGGGACCCAAGTGCAGTTTTGCAAAGATGATGCCGGCAGGAAGCTGAGGCCGAGTACAGCCTCCATCTGGGTGGGTCTACATGAATGAGATTCTGCCCAAAGGGACAGTCTTGACATTCTCTTGGATTCCTGCCTTCCACCTTTCATCAGATGCTCACTGTGTTTTGCTCTGAGAGCCACGCCAGTGTTTTACACTCTGAGCCTCCTTCCCAATTCCTGTTTCTACCACCAGCTCATGGGTAGGAAGTGCTGAAGTCATACAGGTTCCTGTCTAAAAGCCATTCTGCATCATTGACTTCTGTCCATCTCATGGCTCCTATCATTGTCCAAGCCTCCACCCTCCCTTTTCTGGAATATTGCCAGTAGCCAACTGGCTATCCTGTGCTCTCCCAGCCTCCCTGCTTGGTGACACACAAAAGCCAGCATGATCTTCTTAATTGGTAAATTGGACAGTGCTGCTTCAGTGTTTCAATCTCATCAGTGGCTTCCATGTAGAAGGAAAAACCCAACTTCTTATATGAGCTCAGGGGCTCACCTCTGCTTTTATCTCCAACCTCATATTATGTCACTGGTCCCCTACTCATGGTGCCTCATCCCTCCTAACCTTCCCCCACCCTGCACCCAGACCCTCATCCATCCCTCTGCCCTGAGTGTGCTCACCCTACATCTCTGCATGACTGGCTCCTAGTCACCCAGCTCTCAGGACAAATGTCCCTTCCTCAGAGAGACCTTCCTGACCCACCAGTCCATCCCAGCCATGCACGACTGTTCCCTATCCTGTTACCCTGGTTTTGCTTTCTTAATAGCACTGTTGTGTAGCTTGCATGTTTCTCTCTTGCCCATGTTTAGAATGCCAGCTGTATCCCAAGGTCCTAGAACAATTCCAACCACACAATAGGCCCTTCAGTAGTATTTCTTCTTTTTTAAAAAGATGATTTATTTATTTTGAAGAGGGAAGGGGCAGAGGGAGAGAATCTGATGCTAAAACAGGGAGACCTATGCAGACCTCAATCCCATGACCCATGAGATCATGACCTGAGCTGGAAGCTTAACTGACTGAGCCACCCAGGTTCCCCAGCCCTTAAGTAGTATTTCTTGAGGGACTGAATGGATAAGTAAGTGACGCAGTGAAACAATAAATTAAAACTGGGGCTTTGGGAACTTGAGGCAGCTGGTTTTGGTGTCAGACTGGGGTTCTGGCTCTGTGTCCTCAGACAAATCCCTTTACGTCTCTGAGCCTCTGTTTCCTTATCTGCAAGTTGAGAGGAAGCCTCCCTAGCTGGACTGTGTTGGGGATCAATTAAGTTAACAATGCACAAAGGCCTGACCCACCGTGGAAATGCGATGAGTTTTCATTTTCTTTCTCTCCAGTGGAGACACAGGGTTATTCCCTGACCAGAGGAAAGGCCTCAGCTCTCACTTTAGCCAGGTTCTCTCCTGCCTTAGGAGAACCTAGGCCTCCTTCCTCCCCTTGCTGGCCCTGTCAAGGTAATGCCTCGAACACTGCCTGGTATTCATGGGTTAACGGGCTCAAGGGTTCCCTTGACATCCTGGACGAGCCTATACCTGAGCCAACCTACCTGGGAAAAGACCTCTGTGCATTCCCAAGGCAGTCTGAAGCCCGGGGCAGGTTGAAGACAGGACCAGGACTAGCGGGAGTCAAGGCGCTGGGGCACAAATGCGCAGAGGCTGTCACTTTCAGGGTTGGGTAGCAACCTCGGTAAGCACCGAGAGTGAGTGTCACCTTAAACTCTGTACTCCATACTCCTCATGGCTTCCCCTAGTCTTTCCTTGATCATAGAAGCTTGTGTTTGGAAGGGACACTAAGAACCATCCTCCCCCCATTCCTGGATTCCTCCCAGAGCCATGGGAGCACAGAAAAAAGGGCCCAAAAGAGTGTCCAGCTGCATATGTTGTTGATTCCTCTTCCTGTCTTTTCTGATACAGGCTGTTACGGACTGAACGCTTGTGTCTCTGCTCCCCCGAATTCATGTGTTGAAGTCCCATGCGATCATATTTGGAGATGAGGCTTTAGGAGGTAGTTAGCATTAGATGAGGCTATGGGGGGAGGGCATTATGAAATTGTGTCCTTATAGAAGAAGAAGAGGCCAGAGGGCACTCTCTCTCTCTCTCTCTCCATCTCATGAGGACACAGAGAAGTCCTCTTCTGTAAGCCAGAAAGTGGGCTCTCACCAAGACCTGAATCTGCCAGAGTCATCTTGGACTTCCAGCCTCTAGGAATATATTTATGAGACATAAATGTCCGTGATTTAAGCTGTAAGATCTACTGTATTTTGTTATAGAATCTGGAGCTGACTAACACACTGGCCAAAACCAGTTTCCCTAGATGTCTATCTTTTGCTCCTATCTGCCCCCACCCTCTGGGGCCTCGGAGAACAAGTATAGCCCCTTTCTATGTGGCAGCAGGGGGAGCCTGTCCCTCTCGTGTTTCTGTGGTCTCCACACCAAGCTCACTTGGGAGCAGGGAAAGGAGAATTACTAGAAAATGCCCTTGGGTGACCCAAAGAGCATAGAAAAACATGCAGACCAGCACTATCCCTGCGTGAGCCCATTTCCAGGGAGCTACAAAGCAAACAGATGCCCAGGATGCCTGAGGAGAGGAATTCAGGGTGTCAGCACCCGACTTCTGCTGCAGGAGCCCTGGACAGGTATGTCCTCCAGTCTCCAGGAGGGTTCAGGCCCCTTCTTAGGCTTGATATGTTCCCATTGAAATGTAAAGGTAGAAGGAGAAGTCTATCCCCCAGTCCCCGGCATGCTCCCAGAACTAGCAACCTAGCTCTTAAAGCTAGATAACCAGAATGCATATGATCCCTCCCAACACCTCCTTCTGCTTTCTCTCCCCAAACGCTCTCTGATTCTCAGTGTTACTTTCTCAGCTGAGCTCCTCATTTCTCTGCAGGGTAGAGAAGGAGTGAGTCACTCCATTCCAGGATGAGACATCGCAGGTACAGATGGACACCACCTTTGTCATCTAGCGGCCCAGGCCTGCTTCTCCAACTGGGGAAGGAGAAAGTTGGCTTGGGTGCTGGCCTAGGCCTCTCCACCCCCAGCCTCTATGACGTCTACCCATGACAGAAGCAGTCATACTCCTTCCCATGGGACAAAAGCCTCCTCAACTTTGCGCCTTGCTAGCGGATATTCAGATCTCAGGATGACCCCTGCCCAGAATAAATGGGCCCTCCTGGGAGAATGGCATCACCCACCAGGCAGCTCATTGTCACTTTTGATTTAACCAAATGAAGCACAGTGAAAACCAAGATGAACGTCCTAATCACATAATTACATTAGTGCCGGCTCCAAAGAGTCAGCATGCTCCCCGGGTCCCAGGGTTTGATCCTCTGTTTCCCAGGCTCTTCACAGATGGCACATACAGAACATTCCTTTTCCAGACGACTTGTCTTGGTTATCATCCAGACAGAGAACTGAACCTCATGGAAGGCTGTTCAGAGTCCGCTTGGAGACAATTTTGGGATCAGAGATTAGATAAACAGCAATAACAGACACTGAAGTCTTCTAGCCTGACATAAATGAGGGAAACTGAGGACCAGAGAGGGCGAGTAACTTCCCCAAGTTCACACAGCACATCACTGGAAACACACTTTCCAAATCACTGTCCATTGCTTCTTTTTGTTTTGGCTTAGTATATTTAGAAAATATCAATATTTAATTGCTAATCCAACTATTATCTACTAGTTTTTGTTTTAAGAGTTAAAAAAAATCAGTTTAAAAAAAAAAGAATAATGATACTGAGGTGATTCCAAGATTAGGTATACAGGGCACCTGGGTGGCTCAGTTGGTTAAGCAACTGCCTTTGGCTCAGGTCATGATCCTGGAGACCGGGGATCGAGTCCCACATCGGGCTCCCTGCTGAGCGGGAAGCCTGCTTCTCCCTCTCTCCCCCTGCTTGTCTTCCCTCTCTAGGTGTGTTTCTCTGTGTCAAATAAATAAATAAATAAAATCTTTAAAAAAAAGAATAGGCATACATGTTGGCTCTTAATTTGGTGTAGTTCAAGTTCTAGCATTAAAAAAAAAAAAAAGTCAATTCTGGTCTGCAAGGATTTCCCCAGTCCCCAGTTTGGCTGGCTTTGAGGAGGAAGGAAAAGCCTTCCCTCATATGAGGTGAAGGTCCGTGTTGGCAGACTGGATGGCCAGGGAGGCATGAGAACACACTGTCCGAGTGAGATCGGGCATTAGAGCAGGGGGTCAGCGACTCTTGGCAGGTGAGGGCTCCATCTGTCCTATACGCCCTCTCAGTTTTTCTTCCTGTGACTGCAGCATCAGTGTCCCATGGTCTTCCTGTCTGTCTCCTGGGAGGCTGCCAGACATTGACACTTAATCACCCCGTCACTGGGAGCCTGTCGCCATGAAGGGGAGTAAGCGGAGCAGGGGGCACGTAGCAGACCTCAGACCTGCTTCACAAAACTCCCTCCAGACATGATGTGCCCAACTGAGTGGAAAGACTTATTAGGAGAGAACGAGCTTCTTCTTTTGGATGGGGATGCAGATGTGAAGGAGGCCTCACCTGTATCTGAGAAGCTGAAGGCAGTTTTAATTCCAAATTCCAACCCAGTCTCTCCCCAGTGGCCACTGGGATGGAGGATGGGGTGGGAGGGGCAGAGGAGGCAGCCAAAAATGTCGCTCTACTTATTGGCTGTGGCTTCTGTGAAGTCATTGGCTTGACCTTCCCATTTTTTTGGCACCTGCTAAGTTTCTCATGGAACACCTTCATGGGTGCAGACTTATGATTCCCTGGAGCTTGCTGGGCTCCCACCATGCCTGAGCGTCCCTCCCTGCTAGCAGTTGGCCAGGGTCTCACCCTCTCCCACCTCACATGAGCTCTTCACTTCCTTGGGGAAATTCTCCTCAGAGTGTGAGGCAGGCCTCGCTCCCCACTTTGTAGGAGGGCTGGAGCTGGTGCCCCAGGACCAAGAAGAGAGGCCCAAGGCAGGGCTAGAGATGTGGCAAGCCACTAGTGTCCACCTCCACTAACCACCTGGTGGTACATCTCAGGCTGGGCTGAGACTAGAGGTTTTGGGGGGGGGGCTGGGGGGGAGGAGTTGGAGAGCCCAGGAAGACCAGCCCAGCCAGTGGTGCATGACCTTCAATATCTCCATGGCTGCAATTCACTGAGTCATACCCTCACAGCCTTCAGTGTCCTCATCTATAAAAGGAGAATAATACCAATTGCATCTACATCACAGACTCGAGAGAAATGGTAGGTGGGGGAGCGCACGGAGTTACATACATTGGTTGTTCTGCCTGGTTTGTGGAGACCTGTTGGTGGCTTTTGGTCCAAGGATGGATTTCTGTGGCTGGTCAGATAGACTTCCCTACAGAAAGGAGGGCTGTGAGAGTAAGCAAAGCCGTTATTCCTGTAGAAGAAAGGAGAGGGCGTACACTCTGCGATGGGAACCATTGCATTGTCTGAAACATGACTTCCAGTAGCCACCATTCCTTTTATTCCAAGCATTCATCTCCTCTGTGTGGAAGGATAATACCTTAAGTTATTATCGTCTTAGCGTGAATAACCTGAGCAGTTTTTCTTTTCGGTGCCAGGAAGGAGTTGAGGGGCATGTGAGTCCTGACTATGTGGGAAGAAGGAGAAGTCGGGGCTGGGGAGGTGGGTTCCCAGCTCCCCCCGGGGGCTCCCGCAGGGCTAGGAGGAGCCTTGCTAAGCTGTCAGCCGGACGGTCTGGGCAGCACTAACGCCCTGAAAGCTGCCTGAAGGCTAGCTTGGTCACCCAGGGACTTTTGTAGTGCTTTCCCTCAGGTAACCTGCAGTCTCGTTCATCCACTGATTTAGTCTACTCACTCCTTCCTCCAACCCTCCCTTCCATCCAACCTCTTCCCTCCCTCCCTCCTTCCCTCCCTTCCTTCCCTCCATCCATCAGTCTCAGAAAGTATGGCCGTGAGCCCAGAGTTATGTGGACAAGTCCTGTTCTAGGAGCTCATGATCTTGTAAAGGAGACAAAAGGAAAAACAAACCCAAACCACAAAACTAAGACTATCTTACAGTGTGTACTGGGTGGTATAGTGACAGGTGCTAGGGGAGAAGGGGAACAGAGGAGGGGCACTCTCCCTGGGGGAATGGAGATGGGGGAAGGAGTCAGTGAATTCCTAGAGGTGATGTTTGGGCTGGGTCTTGAATAGTGAGAGGTTGATCACTTGAAGGGGAAAGGGCATTTCAGTATTCCGAAGAGCATGAATAAAAGGAGTGAAGAATGGTTTGGCTTAAAACGTGTTGAGAGGGGATGTCTTGGGACGGACAGGAGGGAGGTGCAGAGGCAGGTGGCTCATGAGTCAGCAGCCCCACTTCCTTCCTGGAACAGGGGGATCCTCCACCACCCCAGCTCTGGCCTTCTTGCTGGGCTGGTGGGCCTGTTGTTCGCAGACAGATGTGGCCTCCACGCCAGGCTCTGCCCAGTGGGGCTCTCTGCGGGGATGATGGCAACTAGGAGGTGGCTGCTTCTAGCACCGGGGAGGTCGAGGCAGTGTTAATCCAATGAAAGGTGCTAACAGCTGGGAGAGACTAGACCCCAAATGAGGGGGGCTGCAGAGATGGCTCAGTTACCTCAGTCAGCCAGCATCAACTAAGGCCCGCTAGGTGCCTGCCGGGGTCTGAGCTGGCTGCTTAACAGTGGCAAGGATGGGAAACAGGGCCACTAACCTCCTGGAGCTTACAGTTCAGGGAAGGGATGCCACTAGAGAGAAAGTGATGGGTGGAACAGTAGGTGGGAGCAGTGCCTCCAGGAGGTCCTCATCCTGGCTCTGCTTCCTGGGGAGTGCGTTTTGGCCCCTTCCCCTATGAGGAGGACCATGGATTTGTGTAGGGCCTGGTCCAGCATCATGGCCACCAGCCTAGTAGAGGAGCTAAAGGAATCACTGCATGGCCACTGCATCTCTCCCACCTATTTTGACAAGGCAACTTCAAACTGAAATGAACATGTAGGGCTACGTGGGAATGGGAAGTGGCCAGTGTAGGCAGAAGAGACCAAGATCTGCAGAGCTACATCTCATCCCTCCTCTCTCACTGCCGGGAGCCAGGCCCCAGCAACCACTAACCGGCAGGGTTCCAGAAGGTGGGGACAGCATCGGCAATAGGAAATGAGAAAGCCTCGAAGATTCTTTTCCGATCACTTGTCAGGCATCTTTGCCTTGCTGGCTTTCAGTATCTTTCTTTATAGACAACAAGTTAAAGATTCTCATGAAGGAAAATTTTTTTTACAGAGAGTGATTTTTGATTACACAGTGTCTTTGTTAGAGAAACATAGTGCTTTGATCAGTGAAACATGTTTTTGCAGGTGCACCTATCTACAATTCAGAGTTAACTCCTTAAACAAAACCAAGGACATGTTATTCAGTGAGGTTTTTTACAGTTCCTTACATTTGGTTCCTAGATGATAAAGGGTAGACTAATGATACAGTGTTTTTTAAGCAGGTCTTACAAACAAGAAGGCAATTGAAAGGCTTAGATACATTGTGTACAAAGTTTTAGCTACATTATTAATACAATGACCAAAAGTTAGTCCATCTGGCATCAAGGAGAAAGATAACTTATTTTGTAAAGGTAAAAGCACTTGCTCAAGTCTCTTTCTATGACTGGATGAAGAACTCTTTATTTATGGATCCTTTGCATGCATGGCAATGTCCTTGTTAGTATAGTTTTATTTCTTATATTAAGCCCTTTATTTAACCATTTAAGAGCCCTGACAATCTCCTCCACAGAGCTGCAGGATATCTAAGATTAGGCTATTTTTAATGATGGTAAGTAGAAACAAAAGCATTTTGCTATACACCAGACATGGATTTTAAATGTCAAACATTCCGTACAATGAATGGCAAACAAGCGGGGTGGAGAAACCCCTGCCCTGCGCAAACTCCTCACACTTTGTGGGAGGGTCGGTGTTCCGTGCCTTGCAGAGGGAAATCACCTAATTGACCATGCAGGTGGCTCGCGGCATCTCACAGTGCACCTTACACAAGCTTCACTATACTCCAGTTGTTTCTTTATAAAAGGGGAGCCCAGACTGGTTCACTCCCATGTTCCCGACACCTCCCTGGGTGTCCATCGAAGAAACAGCCACAGGGCTCAAGTTCACCTCCCAACTCTGCCACCTAGCACTTGTGTGGCCTTAGGCAAGTTACTTGACTTCCTGCTGCATCAGTTTCTTCATCTACAAAATAGGACCACAATAGAACCTACCTCACAGGTCATGTTAATTGAGTTAATACACACGACACAATTAGGCTGGTATAGTTAATACACACGACACAATTAGGCTGGTATTTGGCATTAGTCTGCACTCCATACATGTTAGAAGGCAGCAAGAAAGAGAGGGAGGGGGAGAGAGAGAGAAAGAGAGAGAGAGAGGCAGTCCTGGAAAAGAATCACAAAACTGGATCGATTATACTTTCTGTTTTCCAACCTTACTATAAGCTGTTGTAAGCGAGACAGTATGGTGCTATCATGAAGATAGACATGAGGGTCAATGGAACACAACTTTCCAGAAAAAAAAACCCTTTACATTTGTGGACAATCGATATTTTTTGAGGATGTTGGGACAATTCAATGGGAGAAGGAATAGTCTTTTGAGCAAAGGGTACTGGGACAAATGACCATCCACATGCAAAAGAATGAAGTTGGGCTCTTACACTGCATCTCACATAAAACCATGTAACATGGATAATAGACCTAAGGGTAAGAATTAGAACTATAAACCTCTTAGAAGAAAACATAGGAGTAAATCTTCATGATCTTGGGTTAGGCAAAGCATTCTTAGATATGACACAAAACCCACAAGCAACAAATGGAAAAAATTGACAAGTTGAACTTTACCAAAATTAAAAACTTTTGTGCTTCAAAGAACATCATCAGGAAAGTGAAAAGACAGCATATTGAATGGGAGAAATATTTGCAAATCATGTATCTAATAAGAGGCTGGTATCTAGACTATATAAAGAGTTCTTGCAAATCAATAATAAAGTGACAAGCTAATTTTAAAAGAACAAAAGTTTTGAATAGTCATTTCTCCAAAAAAGATATACAGATGGTCGATAAGTACAAGACAAGATGTTCAACATCACTGGTCATCAGTAAAATGGAAATGAAAATTACAGTGAGATATTACTTGACAGAATCAAGGATGGCTAAAATAGAAAAGATAAATGATAGCAAGTGTTGACAAGGATGTACAGAAATTAGAACCTTCATACTTTGTTGCTGGGAAGAGAAAATGGTGTAACCACTCTGTAAAATAGTCTGGAAGTGTCCCCCAAAATTGCACTAGAGTTACCATATGACCTGACGATTCCATTACTAGGTATATGGCTAAGAACATTGAAACCACACATCCACACAAAAACTTGTACATGAATGTTCACAACAGCACTGTTCTAAAAGGAGGAAACCACCCAAATGTTCAACTGATGACTAGAAAAACAAAAGGTAGTGTACCCATCTAATGGAATATTATTTGGCAGCAGAAAGGAAAGAATTATGGATATGTACCACAACACAGCACCTTGAAAGTGCTTTGCTAAGTGCAAAAAGCCAGACACAAAAGACCACATATTGCATGATTCCATTTCTATGATGGCAACCCACAGAGACAGAAAACAGAGCAGTGCTTGCCAGGGGCTGTGGTGAGAGAGGGTAGGGAGAGACTGCTAGTGGGCTCAGGGTTTCTTTTGGGGGTGATGAAATGTTCTGCCATTAGAGAGCAGTAATGGCTTCCCCTGGAGGCAGGTGGAACTGAAGCACGAGATGGGGCTCTGGAAAGGTTGAGGAAGGATACAGGGAGTTACAGCAAGCCATGCTGCAGACCCTGTGTTGTGGCTAGGGAAAGGAATAAACATCTGTGTCGCTGGCTCTTCCTCCCAGCCCCCTCAGCCCGGTTCAGAAGTACACCGAAGCTGACCCCATTCTCTTGTGGCCCAGTGAAGGAGATCCAGGGATTGGTGCTTAACTCTTGGTCTATCTGTCATGCCTCCAACCCAGTCTCATCCGGTCATGAGACCAGATGCTGACTCCTTGCTTTGGCCCCCTCCCCAGGCTCAGGTTCCCTGTGTCCATCTCAAGCCTGATAAGAAGGAAACTGCATCCCTCCCGTCCCCTCCTCCACAGAGGCCACCAGCCACATGTGGGCCCGTTTCCTGCTGGCTCAAGCTGAGGCTGGACAGGGAAGGGCCCTGGGCTTCCTAACTGCTGTCCCTATTGAGGTCCTCTGCCTAGGAGGTGCTTGACAGCACCATTCTGCAGGCTGCACCCCTCCCCAGAGAGATCGCCCACGTGAAGGACACAGGATGGCCCACTAGCCCCCCAGGCTAGGCCACATGTCCCCAGGAGTACCCCTCACCCCCAGCAGAAGAACAGGTTCTGGTCCCACATGCCCACTGATGGCATGGAAGGAGATGAGGGCAGTAAAGATTGTCCAGACCATACTTCTCATTTTATAGGTGAGGAACCAGGGTCCTGAGAGGTTGAAGGACTTGGGTATGGTTGCAGGGAGACAAGGGGACAAAGATCACAGAGATAACAGGGATGTAGCTACTAACTACTGTTATTTAGGACTAAAATCAAGTTCCTCCCTGATGAGCCCCAGGTAAGCCCATGTCCCCTCACTCCCGCCCAGCCCCTAGCACCCCAGTGGGTGTCCTTGTTTCTCCTTTAGCCATTCCCCTCTGTGAGCTGCCAATGGGGTGCTCCTCAGAATGGCTCAGCCCCTCACCCTGCTTGGGTCGGCGGTCCCCCGTCGCCCTGTGAAGGCCTCCCTTGCGTGTACGCACGTGTGTGCACACACACCCCTCCATCCCCAGCTATTTAACTGCTTTATTTCTCCTGCCGCACTTCTCGCCCTGGGGAATGATGCTATTTATCTGTTCCTCTGTTCTTGGTCCGCCTGCTCCTGGAATGCGAGCTCGAGGGTGGGGTGCGGATGGGGGTGGGAAGTTCGTGTCGGTCCAGGGACCGGCCCAGGATAGCTTCTCCAGAGGAAACTGATGGATGGATGACCCCAACTGAGTAGCACTTGGTGGTTTTGCGAACACCTTCACAGAGAGAACGTAGAGCACGCTGCTAAGGCTCTGGGGCTCACAGGCAGTGCTGGGTGTGTGTCCCCAGCTCCCCCATCTTTGCTTTGTGACCTTGGGTAAGACACAGATCCTCTCAGGTTGCTCCTGTGTGGAAAAGCACAGAAATAATACCTGCTGGGTGGTATAGCCATGGGGTTAATTAAGATGGCACATGAGAAACTTATACCAAATGGCCTGCCTCATAGAAAATGTTCAACAATTACTCACAGATGATCTTGGGAGAGGGATAGTATGGCCAGAGAGTGAAGGGTCTGTGTTGCTGGCCAACTGTATCATATGCGGTTGCCATCTCAAATTCTGTTTAGAATGTGCTGAGGTATGATGAATGAATTATTAAGCATTCTCTGTCTGAGGGAGGACATGAGGCTCTTTCTGTTCTTGGTATGTGTTCTTAGATGAAGACTGTTGTACAGACATGTTATTTTCTTCACTTGCACCTGCAGGAAGTTAAAGGAAAATCTGCAAGAGATCCTTATTCCCGTTTTATGGATAAAGCAATTGCTTCTCGCAATGTTGGCACACTTCTGGCCATCTCTGGGCTGGTCAGTGGGAATGATAGAAAAGGCCCGCACCCGTGATCCCTGGTGCAGCCACCCTCCACCCTGCCAAGGACTGCAGGCATAGCGTAGGTGCTTTCAGCTCTCACAGGCTCGTAGAAGGGACTCATGCTGCCTCCCGGCCTTGGGAGCCCCAGGAGGCGAGGCATCTCTAGCCTGGCAGATGATCGAAGGGCAAGGCTGGACACTGCCTCCACGCCAACCTCCAGCCGGGCTGGAACTGGTGAGCATCACGATCGGAGTCAGCTCTCAGCCCAGCGCATGTGGCTGAGGTGTTGCCCCACCTCTTATGATCTGTTCCGTGGCATGGCTGCCAAGAAAGGGGGAAGGCAGGGCTGAGCTTGGTCACCAAGAGGGACTCTTCTCCCTGAAGGTTAGGGAACAGTTATAGAGACTTAGAACTGGACATTTGGGAGGAACTAGAAGATTAGCATTCATCTCCTTACTTTATAGATGGGTATCTGGGGTTGGGCAGAGGAGGCGAGGAGTCCCAGGCCCTAAAGCTGATCAGCTGCTGAGGCAGCCCTAGGTCCCAGGCTTCCTGACTGAGCCAGACCTCTTCATGCATTCCTGGGTGTCCCAGCTGAGAATGGGGACACTCTCAGGGAGCGAGCAGCCTGACTGTAAGGCTTACTCAGAAGAATTCTGGCTTGGGTGCCGGGGAGCACCCCGACCTCTTCCACCCTCTCTTGTGCCTGACTTTGGGGGGCCTCCCGGAAAGGCTGTGCTGCCCAGGACATCTGTGAGTGGGCCTTAGCCCAGCATTACCTGGCAGTGAGCTCTGGTCTCTCTGGCTGCCACAGTGCAACCTCCACTAAGTGCCACCGTCTGTTTCTATTTTTAGCTTACTTCCCTGGGCAGCCCAGGAGACAGTGCACAGGACACTGGCTTCCTAGGCTGGAGACGGGCCTGGATACAGAAGAGGACTTGGAGGAGCAGGGGCTGCACTCCTGGGAGACACTGAGCTCCATACAGGAGAGCAGCCTTGGGGTAGGTAGGTGGGGATCCTCTGGGAGGAGGTGGCCCAAGTCCTGCAGGGTAACCACTAATCTGGTTACCAGTCCCTATGAGGTCTGCACAGTCAATGTAGTGCCAGGCCCTGTGAACTCATCTAGTTTTATCCACTCATTTCCTTGAGAAGGAAATACAGAGGGCAAGACTCTTCCCAAGGCCACACAACAGGACAGGGCAGCAGCAGGATGGGGCAGGAAAACCTTGATGCCAGGGTCAAGTCCATCAGTGAGTGAGGCGTCACATGAGTCATCCTCAGTCTGCTCCTTGCTCACCA
Organism: Spilogale gracilis; assembly: GCA_004023965.1. Taxonomy (NCBI): domain Eukaryota; kingdom Metazoa; phylum Chordata; class Mammalia; order Carnivora; family Mephitidae; genus Spilogale; species Spilogale gracilis. The sequence goes on from PITA01000109.1 coordinate 339,612, forward strand.
ATGGCAGTGCTCACAGGCGGAGGGTGGTTCCCAGAGTCCGAGTACTAAACTCATACTTCACCAAGGCAGCAATCGCATCTTCCATCGGGATCCACAGAGCCGTGGGTTGGGGACGGTCCATGCAAAGGGAGAATGGCAGGGACGAGGCTGGATCCCCTGCACCCGGCTCAGCACCTGGCGTGCAGCCAAACTCGACGAAGTCTGTTGAATGCTTGAATACTGTTGGGAGGGGGATCTGGACTGCTGCTCATGAGAGTTGGAAAGGGAAAAGCTAGGGCAAGTGAAAGGTACCATGGGAGGGTACATCACTGGGGCACACCGTTCCCAAGAGGCAGTATGGGGGATCCTCCTCGAATGGTTCACATTCATTCCCCACGGATCCTCTGTGGGCCATGGACAGGATGGATGCTGCAGTGTTTTAGCCACACCCTGCCCCTGAGGCTTATGACAGACCCGCAGGCACATCCTCCTGCCTTGAGTGCCCAGGGCTTCCTGGAGCCTTTGTACCGGTGCGGGGTAGGGGCCGTGTTTCTATGTTTATCGCATGATCCAAAGCCCCTGGCAGAGTGCGGGTGACTTGCCTTTAGATCCACGGGCCTCTCTCAAAATTGTGAGATACTTCTATACCCATAAAGGATTTCCCTCATTTAGACGGAGCTGATCTCCCCATTCTGCTGGGGCGGCCTGCATACGTGCGGGCTGCCTTGGGTCCTGGCAATACCCTTTGACTGGCATGCGGGCCGAGAAATACTGTGAGGGTCCTGTCTTAAGGGTCTTCATTCTAATTTGAGCAACAGCAAAGTGGCATCTCCCATTGTGGGCGTGGCCATGGCACCACTTCCAAGCAGAAAAGCACAAGGAAGCACTTGTGACCGGATGGGCTTGCTCACCTGATTGGAAGAGCACGCATTGGCCAGAGCAAAGCATGAAATTCAGTCACATGATCATTCAGGACTGGGGGCCTGGACTGGGACAGAGTGAGGCTTGAGGACAAGAGAAGGAAGGAGAAAGGGCAAGGAGAAGTCCCTCTGAGCTGTGCCGAGCTCCAGGTCCCGGACGTACCAGTAGACACTCAGGGCAACCCCGAGCCTGGTGGTAAGGAGACTTTCCTTACATCTGTCCTGGGCACTTAGAATATAAATGTACGAACTTCCTAGAGCTCAAGGATTTTATTAACGGGCTTCCTGATTAGTTCATTCTTCCATGGAACAAACACTGAATGCCTACCTAGTGCCCAGCGATGTACCATGTATCTGATATGCAAAGATAAACCAAGACCCCAAAACTTGGTCTCTGGCCTTCTGGGCGTTTATAATGCGGAACAAGAAACATTTCTCCAATATGTAGATTTTCAAAGTGTTTCAATATTTTTAATCAAGTTTCTTGCCAAGTGTCAGAGAAGTGGCCCTGGTGGGGGAAATCAGGCAGGGGAGACGGAGCGGTTTCCACCTACACCATGCTCTTCTGAGCCCAGGGATGTTGAGGGGTGCTTAGGCCAGCCTTCCACCAAGACCCATCCCACTGAAGCCACCACTCTTCCCTGAAGCTTTCTGCTGCTTTCCCCTGCTATTTCTCCTGGGCCCTTGCAAAGAAATGCCATTTCATGCCTGCTTTCCTAGATGTGTGCCTGGAGTCTGCCACCATTGCTCAGCTAATGTCAGGGACACTGGAGAGACAGGCTAAAAATAGCTCTAATTTAATGCGCTGCTCTCAGGGGTGAGCTGGCAGCTAGCCCCTCCACCTTTCCTCCACACCGAAGGCATTTCACCTGGACTGTGTGTGTGTGTGTGTGTGAGTGTGTGTGTGTGTGTGTGTGTGTGTGTGTGTGTGTGTCTGCGGTGTCAGGGGGAGTAGGGGCTTCCATGGCCAACTAGGAAGCAGAAGGTTCTAGAGTCTGTGCTCCTACTTAGAGGGAGCCCGTGGCCCATAGCTGGATCTGTGTGGGCACACACGTTCCCCTGTGCCAGGCTCCTGGGCCCCTCGAGCCAGCTGGGTCTGGCATTTTGAGTGGTTTTAAGGGAGCCCCCAGGTGGACTTGTGAGTGGACACGTGTGTATACGCTTGTGTGGGTGTTGGATACACACCAAGGATGCATGGTGCTGTGCCGGTGATAAAGTACCAGGGCCCCAGCCAGGGGCAGCTGCTGTCCTCTGTGAGCTGGGAGTGTCTGACATCTCAAGCCCCAACTGATTTTCTTTCGTCTTCCTGAACTGTCCAGAGAGGGGCAGAAAACTGTGTGTACAGATACCTGTCCTGGGGCTTCAGATCTAGCTGGGAGGCACCTCTCTCCGTAAGTCACTTTGCCACTGTGTGGGCTTCAAGCAGAGCTATGGTAGGTGCTGGAGAGAGGCCTCAAGGAGGGGAAAACAGGCAGGTGGCAGAGCCAAATGGAGACTTAAATGTCACTTTCTAATTTGGACATACTGTTTAATCCCTCTGAACCTCAGTTTCCTGATGTGCAAAATGGGGCTCATAGGTTATCCAACACATGGGGTTGTTGAAAGGAGTTAATGAGATGCGGAGGGAGGGAGAAGGAAAGAAAGATAATGAATAGAATATCGTTTACGGGGTTAGAAGCAGCCGTCTGGACCCCAGATACCTGGTGTGAATCCCAGGCTCTATGTCCTTGGGCTTTCTCTTGCTTCTTTTTCTTCACTGTAGACAGTCTTCAAGTTTTTGGGTCAAATGACTTGATATGTGTAGTGCTAACATTGTGGCTGGCTTCCAGGGAAACCCAATAAATGAGAGCTGTTACTGTATCAAGACTCTGTATAAGGGGAGGATAAGGAGGAAAATCATTTGACCCTGGGATGGGGTAAGGCACGCAGACTGTGGACTCCGTGGGAAGGAACAGAGAGCCACACCTATTGGCTCTCCAGACAGCATTAACAAGGCCGTAGAGACGGGCACACACCAGGAGGGGTTGGGGAGGGAGAGCCATTAGGTGTGGCCAGGGGGCAGGTGTGGGAGAGAGGTGGGGTGGCGGGAGACTGAATCCTTGGATGCAGAACCAAGGGGCGACCAGCTGGTGACCAAATCTGGGTCAGCTTCAAAGTCCTCCTCTGTAAAGTGGAAACATGTTAATAGTAACCAGACAGAGGCTCGCAGGCTGCCCCCCGACCCTGCCTGTGACGACTCCGGCGCTGACCCCCTCGGCCCACAAGATCTGTGAATGATCTGGAAGGACTGGAAGGACTTTTGCTCTATCCTGCTGTCTGCGCCCGGTCCAGGCCCTCAGGGAGCAAGCACAGGGCCTCCTACGGGGCGGGGAGTCGAAGACATGCCCATAGGAGCACAGCTTCTGTGCATGAGCAGCCTCGGGGCCCCCCAGCCCACACCTTCCTGAGTGGCCCTGGTGACAAGCCCCAGGCTGGTGAGGTTTCCGCACAAGCCCCTTGGAGCCTCCTTCACCCACCCTTCCTTTGGGCCACTCTCTCCTACAGCCACTGCACAGCCACGGGCTCCAGATCCTTCTAGCGCTGGGATGTGGTCAGAAGTGGAAAGGACCCATGCGAGGCAGGGCTTCCACCCCGAGCAGGATGGGCCGAACAAGAACCCGGGCTGGCAGTGGCACAGCGGCCCCCAGCCCCTGCATTGCTTCCATGCCAAGTCAGGGTTCCCAGATAAACCAGGCGTAGGCGGGGCAGCGCAGGATGCGTGTGACAGGGTTGAGGGTCTGCTTTGCACATTCACCAAGCTGTCAGCCCTTGGGTGCTTTGGTGGCAGCCAGGCCAGCTTTGTCGTTGATACTGGGGTGGTGTGTCTTGCATCTGGAAACCCCTGAACCTCTCACTTGTCGTCCACCTAGTGCCGCAGCACCCTGTTCTCTCAGATGGCGCCCAGCTCCCGAACATGGCTCGGTGGCTGGATGGGGGTTCAGCTTTCCCTCTGTTCTCCATGTCCGTCCGATCTCCCCAAGGAGGCCTTGATGACAGGGAATGGCCGGGAGCAGGTGGCGCGGAGGGGTCCGGGGCGGGGGAGCAGAGGTGGGAGACCACCCCTCTGTGCTCCGAAGTCAGCTGACACAGGGATGCACCTATGGGTGTCTGTACATCCAGGGTGTAGAGGTGTGTAGCACGCACATGTGTAGGGCACTTCGTCCATGTGTGTCCCTGTGCTGTGTGGGGCACACCGCATCCATGTGGTGTGGCTGTGCGGGTGTGTGAATTTCACGTGCAGTTAGCATGTATGCCCCGGGGATGTCTCCAGGCAAAGTGTCAGGGCGCTGTGAGTACAGAGTGCGTGCGCGTCTGTGTGTGGTGTTGGTGTGGAGTAGGTTCTTGTGGGTGGAGTGTGTCTGCGTGTGTGTGTGTGTGTGTGTGTGCAAGAGCGTGTGTGCCACACCCACCCCAGTAAGGGTCAAGGTGCATCATGGCCATCCTGGACGCATGGTTACTTGTATTTAAATGCAACAAAAATATACTTTTTTTTTTTTTAAATAGCAAAGAGCTCTCCAGGTGAATGACCATATTATTGTTACTTTCAGAGAAAATATGTGTCCTGAGTTCAAAGTCAGCTTTCTGAGTCTTTCTGGGAAGAGCAGGAACACTTCTTTGGCCACAGAGGAGTCACCATGGATGCCTTGCAGGCCTGGTTGTGGGGGGCAGAGGCAGCCCTGGACAGGCTGCTGGGGGCCTGAGTGCTGCCATAGCCTTGGCCAAGACCCCTCTCTGGGCTTTGGGGTCATCCTGGGTGAGCCAAGGCCCTGCTGCATGGGGCAGTCTCAGACTGCCAGGTTCCCCAACCTCTCACCTTGGGGCTCTCAGGAGCCACCAGGGAGTGTGGCCACCCATACAGGGGGGTCTGCATCCCAGAGGTGGACTTTAAGACCCGGCCCTGCGACCTCATTCAGTCAGCAGATGTCCTCCAGCCCCCCATGTGTGCTGGGGTCCTCATCCGAGGCTGGGGGTGCAGTGTGCAGAGCTGGGCTCAATGCCTACTCCCCTGGGCTTAAGGTCCCACAAGAGTGACAGGTCTTAACTACCACTCGCACACATGCACAGCAGCCCTGTGGTCACGGCTAAAAGAAGGCTCCCAGGGCTCTGGGGGCATGCATGGGGTCAGCAGAGACTGACCAGGTGGCACCGGCAAGTTCCTGACTCAGCCTCCTGGGGTCCGAGGGCAGATAGTGGCGCCTGCCTCCCGCAGCTGGGGGTGTGGGGTAGTGTGGTTCAGTGAGATGGGGCAGGCGAAGCCACAGGCCTGCCGGGGGTCGCGTGGCTGTGAAGGTTACTACTCTGAACTGTTGTCTTGTTGCACACTGTCCTCTATTGCTGCCCCTGAGGATGGACGCCGCAGACATTCTGCAGTTTGGGACTTCTGGAACAATCAACAGCCCTTTGGAGGGAAGGGCCGAGACTGTGTTTAGGGGAGCAAGAGTGTGTGGAGGGTGTTTGGGGAGAGGACTGAGGTGAGAAGGGCCAGGAAGGCAGGATGCTGTCCAGCTGGTGGGGCGAGGCTGTAGGTAGGGAGGAAACCACAAGAGAGGGTAGAAGGAGGATGAGGCCTCGGGAAGGGGGGTTTCTGGTACATGAAAGCACGGAGGAATGGCCAGCTCCTTGGGCTTTTCCCCAATGAGGTCTGTTCTCCCCCAGGAACCACTGAACCTCTACCACCCCCTCCCTCGGTCTGTGAGGAGCCTGGTCTGGCGGCCCAGCCCTGTGGGACTCCTAGTACCTTGGCAGCCAGCCCCAGGGCTATGTCCTCGCATGACCTCAGCCTTGGCATCTCATTTGTCCTGAGCCAATTGCATGATGGTCCAGGGCCCAAGAGGACAGCCCATTTCAAGCAACCAATTGCATCTCTGTGCTGGCTGAAGGGAAGAGGTTGTCCTTTCAGTTGCTTGGATGGAGAGACTCCACAAGCCCGGGCCCCTGCCAGCTAGGAAAAGAGGAGATTTGCTGACTGGAGATAGGTTCTTCGGCTTACGGCAAAGGGGAGTGTGGGTGACACGTCATGTGGTGGTCTGTGTCAAGTCCTGTGTGTCCCGGGTAAGTGGTACTGCTGTCAACCCAGACACGCTTCTCCAGGTGGGACGCCAAGTGCCTCACGGGGAGGGCAGGAGCTGTGCTGTGTGGCTTGTTTCAGCTCTGCCATCAGACTGTGCCTGCAGATGCCCCCGACACAAGGAGGAGGAGGTCCACCGCCACCCCTGCCCCTAGAACCTGGCCTCCCCTCCCCACCATGGCCGGCTCTATACCTGTGGGCTGCAGGTGAAACACAGGGGCGGCCGTAGCCTCTACCTGGCCTGCACCCAGCAGATTTCTAGTGGCTTCCTGGAGTCACGGTCCTTCCCTGACCTCCATGTGGGCTTTGGAGGGGCAGCCTTATCACGGTGACAGCAGCTGGCCCTGAGGCAGGAGGCGGGCGTGCAGAGGAGGAAGGCAGGCCCGGGGGTACTTGATGTCCTCTGCGGGCGTGCAGAGGAGGAAGGCAGGCCCGGGGGTACTTGATGTCCAAGGCCTGCCCAGGTGCCAGCAAGACCTGTTCATACTTTCTGCTTCAGGATATCACCCTCGTCGTAGGTTCTGCCCTCCCTTCCTAAGGGAAACTTTAGGGACTAAGGCCAGACGGGGGCCTGAGGCACCACCCTCTGAGGCCACCAGAACTCCCTGGGTGGAATAGAAGAGCTCACAGAATTGGGTTCCTGAAGATGCAGGAGAGTGCTAAGACCACTACCTGAGTCCACAGTCAGGTCTCTGGTCTCACCCCAGCGGCCCCTCAGCAGCTTGACCCCAGGGCCTCTGGGGTCGGGCTGTGGGACTGGCTCTGCCTTATACCTTTGGAGCCCCTACACACTGATCCCCTACCCAGGCTCAGGGCAGCCTTCGGGAGTGAGTCAGTGCCCTGTGGCCATTCCTCCTCCCACCTGAGGGGCCATCAGCAGAGTCTTGTCCTCAGTGGCCGGGTGCTCGGGGCCAGGCCCAAGCGAGGAAGACAGGAAGTTCTGTTGCTTCTCCTTTGTTTGGGCTCCTCTGCCCTCCTTCTAGTGTGTAGACAATTTTGAGTGTTCTGTACCTATTCTGGGTACAAGTTTTTCGTTGTCTTCGTGGGATATGTGATTTGCAAATATTTTCTCTCATTCCACAGCTTGTGTTTTCATTCTCTTAATGTCATTCACAGAGCACAAGTTTTTAATTTTGATGAAATCCAATTCGATTTTTTCCTTTTACGGATCATGCTTTTTCTGTCCTATTTCTAAGAGCTCTTCGTGAATGCAAGATCAAGAAGATTCTCTCCTGAAAGTTTTGTAATTTTAGCTTTGAATCTCTGATACATTTTAAGTTAGTGGTTGCATGGGAAGGGCTAATTGTGCCCATATCATTTATTAAAAAGACTATCTTCTCTCCATCAAATTACCTTTGTACTTTCAATCAAAAATCATCTGCCCCTATATGTGTAGATTTATTTCTAGAATCTTATCTGCTCCATTGATCTGTTTCTCTCTCCTTGCCAACACCACACTGTCTTAATTACTGTAGCTTTATAGTAAGTTCTAAAATCAGGTAGTATATGTTCTTTCAATTTATCTTTTCTTCCCATCCCCCAAATTCTGTTGGCTGTTCTAGTTCCTTTGCCATCCCATATCAATTTTAGGATCTGCTTGTTTATATCTGCAAAAATTCCTGCTGGGACCTTTACTGAAATCCTGTTAAATCTATACATTGATTTGCAGAGAATTGTCATTATATATATATAAAATGATATATAATGATATATATATCATCACTATATTGAGTCTTTCAACCCACATACATTTAGATTCTCTTGGATTTTTTTTATTAGTGTTTTATAGCTTCAGCATACAAACCTTGCACATTTTGTTAGATTTGTTTCTAAGCATTTTATTTTTTTCGAGCTAATTTAAGTGGTATATCTTTTTTAAATTTCCATTTCCAATTTTTCATTAGTAGTCTACAGAAATATTTATTTAATATGTTTAATTTTAATATGCTGACCTTGTATCCCGAGACTTTGCTAAACTTACTGATTAATTCTGTGAGCTTTTTTGCATATTTCTTGGTATTTCCTACCTAGATAATGATAAGCATTTCAAGTAGGGACAACTTGACTTCTTTCTTTGCAATCTCTATATATTTTATTTCTTTCTTTTTCTTGACTTACACTGACTGGGACTTCTGGGATGATACCGAGTAGGATTGGTAAGAGTACACATCACTGCCTATTTCTGATCTTAAGAGGAAAGAATTCAACTTTTTTTTTAAACATTCTTTTTTTAAAAGATTTTTATTTATTTATTTGACAGAGAGAAACACAGCTAGAGAGGGAACACAAGCAGAGGGAGTGAGAGAGGGAGAAGCAGGCTTCCTACCGAGCAGGGAGCCCGATGTGGGGCTCGATCCCGGTCTTCACCCCAGAGCTGAAGGTAGTTGCTTAACCAACTGAGCCACCCAGGTGCCCCAAGAATTCAACTTTTTATCTTTGAGTATGATGCTAACTGTGGTTTGGTGGGTATCCTTCATCTGTCAGGTTAGGGTAGTTCTCTTTTATTTCTAGTTTGTTAAGAATTTCTTCTTCTTTCTTTTAAATCATGATCAATGTAGAAATCTGTCAAATGCCTTCTTTCTGCATCAATTAATATAACGTGTGTTTTGCTTTATTAATATCATTGATCGCACTGATTGATTTTTACACATACAGTCCGCCTTACATTCATTCCCCAGAACCCAACTGGCTATGGTGTATCATTCTTTTTATATGTTACTGGATTCGATTGGCTAATATTTTGTTGAACACTTTTGCATCTGTGTTTTTGAAGGATATTGTCTGAAGTTTTATTTTTTTATATAGTGTTTGTCTGGCTTTGATATCAAGAATGCTGACCTCCTAAAATGAATGGGAAAGTGTTCTTTTCTCTCTCTTTTTTGGGGGAAAACTGCAGAATTGGTGCTATTTCTACTTTAAATGTTTGGTAGACTTTATTTTTCTGAAAGAGGATTCTTTAAATTTCAGGCCCCATAAAACCATTCGGGGCTTTGAGGGCAGGTTCTATACCTCTGTGTAATCAGAGGTTTCCAAATACTGTTTCTGAGAGTGTCACAAGAAGCAGCAGGTGACTGTGGGCCCAGACAGCAAATCTGTTCAGCTTCCTGCCCCTTTAGCAATCACTTATTTCCCCACCCTAGTCAGTTTCACGCACAACTACTGCTAACTGTCGATGAGGCAACATACTTTGGGTAAGACCTTCTTTCCTTGCCTGAACTATGACTGGCTGTGTGCCTTTAAGGGAATCACTCTACCTCTCTGAGCCTCAGATGACCCAATTGGAAAAAAGAAGATAACAAATTATCTTCCTTCAAGGGGCTTGTATAAGGGTGAGAATGTGCTCACAGAACTAGAAAGTTCTTCTGGAGGCAGATATAAGGAGCTTTAAACAATTCCATCGTTTATAAAGTAAGAGGAAGAGACAGAACTGGGGAGGGGAGAATAAGCAGAGTGGGCTGAAGAAAAGGTGGGAGGAGAGCGCTTTGGGAAGCGGCAACATCTGTCCTCTGGACTCCTGGGTAGTTGCACAGGCATTTGGGCCCCTGGGACCCTTGGAGGGGGCATGATTGTATACATTCATTTGTTCAGCATCTTCTGGGGTCCCACTCTGGGCCAGGCATTCCAAAGATATGGAAACTGAGGCTCAGAGAGGTTAGGAGATATTCCCCATGGTAACACAACCAGCGGAAGACCAGGACCAGAGCCTGGTGTAGCAAGGGGAACAAGTTGGATTAAGTTCAGAGGAAAAGAGGCAAATGGTCCATCCCTGGTCGGTGCGTGGGCACAAGTTAATAGCACTGGGCTTGGAGCCAGACTGCTGGGCTTGAAGCCCTGCTCACCCACTTCCCTAGCTGGGTAAACTGAGGAACACTCATTAAGCACAGTGCTGCGGTTTGCCATCTGAAAAATGAGGGTAATATTGCATCTACCTCAGAGGCTGTTACGAGGAGTAAATGGATTCCCAAGTATGATATGCGCAGAACAGTGCCCGGCACATGAATGCCACCTAAACACCAGCTGTTATTATTCATAAAGATGCCAGGCCAGACTTCATACTCAATGAAGCCACTCACTTGAGGGAGGATGAAGTTGCAAAAACGCTGAAAGCTTCAGGTCCTCCAGTCTACCGTCTGTGATCGTGAATCGTGCAGGCCCAGGCTGCGGAGTGAGTGGCTCAAGGCCGTGTAGTCCTGCAGACTAAAGAGCACGCCCAGCCTTCCCGAGCCCTCGCTCCATGATCACACGTTGCCTTTCTCCTTTTATTTTTTTAAGATTATTTATTTATTTATTTATTTGACAGAGAAACACAGCGAGAGAGGGAACACAAGCAGGGGAGTGAGAGAGGGAGAAGCAGGCTTCCCGCCGAGCAGGGAGCCCAATGCACAGCTCAATCCTGGGACTCCAGGATCATGACCTGAGCCGAAGCCAGACGCTTAATGACTGAGCCCCCCAGGCACCCCAACCTCCCTCCTTTTAGACCCATTCATTTCATAGTCTGATGTTCTTAGGAGAGAGGTGGCGTGACAGGTGCCATAAGATGTGGACACAAATCTAGGGAGAGACTTGGACATCTTACCTCCTAAACTAATAATGTCCAGGCAATGGTGAACTTTCAGAACCTGCCAGGGAAGGGGTAAAAATGAGGGTTTTGGAGGAACAGCAGCCTACCTTGTGGGGACTCAGCACACCCGGCCCTGCCCTGGGCCTCGCCTACCACCTGCACCCCAGTGAGGCTGATGGAGGGGTGCAGGCCTTAGGAGGCTGCCTGCTGGGGATGAGATCACTGGAGTCGCTTTCCTGCTTCGCTTAGGGTCTGGCGCCACCTTGTGGCCACACTTTGCACAGGGCTCAGCAGACACCGCGGGCTGGGCCACCCTCGGAGGTCACCTAGACCCACTCCAGATTTTACAGGCACAGGCAGTGGCCTACCGGGGGCCCAAGACTGAGGGATAGAGGAGGAGGGGGCAGAGCCAGGGTGTGGAATTAGGTAGAAGGTACTTCGTTGGGAAATCCTGAACTGGATTCTACGATGTTGCCCCCATCAGGGTGGGAGGCTAGGTGAGCTGGGGTCTCAGGAAGCATGATTTCCAAATTTGGTCTTGGAGTTGATCCTGATGCACTCTGACTGCCAGCGTCTGCTTGCTCATCAGCACAGAGGCTCTTTGCCACTCCCACCCTCGTTTCTTCCCATACCTTACAATGAGCTCACTGGAGAAATTCAAGGTTGGCTTTTTTGACAGACGTCATAGTCGAGGCAGCGTGTTCTGGGCTCATTGCCTTCCATTCCTACAGCCACGACAGGCACAGGGGCCCGTGATTTGGGGAAAAAGGAGTGGAGGGGGCAGATCAAGTGTTCTTTTTGCCCTGGCAGTGCAGACCTAGGTGAATCTGAGTGCTGATGTTACCGTAGCCTGGGCCCTAGATGAGCAGGCTTGGCTCTGCCCCATAAGTGTTCCTCCACCTTGGGCCACCTTGTGAGGCTGGGAGAAGCAGAGTCTGTGGTCTGAGTGTACCCCTGCAGGGGAATGAATTCATGATCTGGTCCCTGTGGGAGCCTGTGGTCCAAGTATCGTGTGTTGCGGCTGCCTCATGTGTGTAGAGCTGTTTTGGGTCATGGAGCCCACATCTGACCTGTGAGAGCCCAGGCACCCAGGATCCCATGGGGCACATGGCTGTTCAGGGTGTGTGTAGAGCTTCTGGACCCGAAGCCCCGACCTCAGCACACACTTTGTCCTCCACTGCTCTGCCTTCCCAGGCCACCCTCAGATCTGGCCAATTGGACCCTTCTCTCCCCTCTGGATGCTCCTCCACCCCTCCAGATCCCCTATGACCCTATCTCCTTACAGCAAGCCCTCCCCTGCCCAAATCTATCTTTGCCATGACGTCTTCCAGTTGGTACTCTCCCTCAGACCCGAAATTGTAACACTGCTTTCCTCTCCTTTCTCTCTCTCTTTCTGTTTCCTCCACATCTCTCTCTGTCTCTCTTTCTGTGTCTCTTCCCTGTGTCTCTTCCTGAAACTGTGTGTTTCTCCCTGCCTGTCTCTAAATCTCTCTCCATGTCTCTCTGCCTCATTCCCTCTTTGTATCTCTCTATATATCTGTCTCTTTGTCTCTGTATCTCTCTGTCTCACTCTATCTCTTTGCCTCTGTATCTCTCTGTGCGTCTCTCTGTCTCTTTATCTCTGTGTCTCTCTGTCTCATTCTCTCTTTGTCTCTGCATCTCTCTCGGTGTCTCTCTGTCTCACTCTCTGTCTCTCTCTCAGTGATCTGTAGCTTTCTGACAACATCTCTGCCCTTCTGCCCTTTTCCCAGCCTCCCCCTTGATTTGGGGAAGATGACTTATGGGACGCACATGGTCAATAAGTGACAGAACCTGGAGCGGAACCAGAATTCAGAGCTCCATTTCACCCCAGAGCCTCAGTTTCCCCATGAGCTGGATGACAATGACCAGACATGCCCCACAGGCTTGGCAGGACCCCAGCAGAGGGCTGGTCCGGTGCACCTGCTGCCGCCCCGGTGGAGCCGCCCTGCCCTCAGCCCTCGCCCCCAGCCTTGCCTGCTTTAGTTTCCCGCAGGACTGTTGCTGTGCTCACTGCAGGGGGGGCATCGGGAGGGAAATACGGTGTCCACCCCTGCTTCCCTGGGTGGGTGTCTTCAGAGATACTGTTGCCCAGAGGCCCTTAGGGACCCAGAGAGACAGACACAGTGTTACTCAACTGCTGTGCGGTGGCTGCTCCTCGTTGCCACGGTGTCTGTCGTAGGTCACACCAGTGGTTCAGTAGGGCTGCTCCATGGCCCCGTGCATGCGCCAGGGGCCCCTGGAGCACTTGTTCGTCAACGGCTCTAGACCATGAGTAGTGCTCTGGAGGGAGGCCTGCTTTTTTGAATTGGAGAGGAGCACCTCTTTATTGTTTTAAGCTATTTTATAAATGCATGCTTTTGCATCTTTGCTCCTAAAGCATGACCTGTAACTCCAATACAAGGTCTTAGGCGACTCCCTGCTCCCAGTTGGCAGAGATACAGAGCCCCTCTCGGTGACTGGCTTGATGATGCTATTTGTGAATTTCCTTCAAACATGGCTGTGGGCTACCTTCACAGTGTTGTGACAGTGCAGTCTCCCCAGGACAGCCTCAGAGGACAGAAGTCTTCCTTCTGCATCCATTGGCACTGGGGGGATGGTGTGAACTGTAGACGAGCTCCTGTGCTCCTCAAGAGACCGAGAAGACACAAGAAAGGAGGGGGGAGAGAGTGGGAGATGGGGTTGGAGAGGAAGGCAGGGTCCCGTAAGCCATGAGAGGGGCTTGGATCTTATTCTAAGCATTATGGGAGGCCGTGAGAGGGATGACATGATTGCATTTATGATTTTCAAAAAGCTGCTGTGTTCTGGGGCAAGAGTGAACACTGGGAGGGCAATTAGGAGGCTCCTGCAAGAAGGGTGGTAGTGGGGACCAGGTTGGGGGTGGTGATGGTGGCAGAGAGGAGGGACTGCCCAGCAGCCCAACTAGGCAGCTGACTGTGCCTGAGGACGACAGGGACCACATAGTGTATCAGCCCTGCTCTCTCAATCTTGATGATTCAGGCGTAGTGTTTTAGAGGGCAGAGTGCTATACGTTCCCAGGGGACAGCCAAGGTCACACATGTGGTTCTGTCCCGCTGGCTGTGGCTCTTGATGTGCGGTTCACATTCATGATCCTAGCTAGACCCTGAAACTCGCTTTCTTCCTGGCCCTGCTGAGCTTTCTGGCCCAGGCTCAACCTCAAAGACTGATGTCTGACTTAGATGGTACCTTTCATCCTCCCCTTCACTGTGGCTTAGAGACAGCTTCTGAAAGCCCAGGTGTAAGTGAGTCATGGGAGACCCAGGAGGCATTGTCCACCAGGTGTATTATCTCCCTGATCTCACCCCCAAGCCCGTGATGCTGACTCTTTTCACCATGTTAAAGACGGGTAACAAGGACACAGAGTTGGAGTAATTCATCCAAGATTCTCTGTTAGCAAAGCACAGAGCCAGCGTTTGAATCCAGGGCCCATGCCCTCCTCCTAATCCCACTTTCCTCATTGCTTGTCCCTCTCTGACAGAGCAGGGTCGGTACACCAGACAGACCGTGTCCTATGCCACCCTTGGACAGAGTCTCTGTTGCAGGTTCCATGTCTCCCTAGTGGAGAGCTTGAACTTTGATATCCAGCAGCCAGGGACCAGCTCCTCATCGTTCCACCATCCAGCTATGGAGCCCGTGCTGGGAAGGTGCAGCGACTCCCTGTCTGTCCTATATGGGAGTCAAACCTGCCTGTCACCTGGGACCCTGGGACCACGTGGCCAGCCACCCAGTGGTACTTAGTAGGAGCTTCACGAATACTCCCTTCCTCTCCTACTCCCCCAGAGAGGGGGCAGGGTTGCACGGTAGATGGGAAATCCTGCTGGAATGTTCCCCCTGGGGTCCTGAATGTGAGATCACTCACATGTTCTCAGAGCTCACCCGTGATGCTTCACTGGCAGGCCCTGAAAGATAACCTGGTCCCACTCTTTCATGTCTCATTTTTTTAGATGAGTAAACTGAGGCCAGAAAGGGGGGACTTGCCTAAGACCCTGACCCTGGCCTGTCCATTCCCCCTACCCCAACTCCTCCACCCTCAAGCCTTTAGCATCCTGTCTGAGGGTGGGAAAAAAAACCTGATCCAAGCATCTGGAAGACCTCAGAGTGAAGGAGGGGACATGGGCATGGGCAGCCTTGGTTTTGCGGAGTGGCGTGACCCTAAACAGTCCCTGCCCCTACCCACGCTCTGTTTTCTGTCTTGTTCTCTCGGCAGGTACATCCGCACCATGTACCTGGGGATCCAGAGCCAGCGGCAGAAGGAACACCAGCGACGCTTCTACTGGGCTATGATGTATGAATATGCAGACGTCAACATGCTGCGCCTCCTCGAGACCTTCCTGGAGAGCGCGCCCCAACTGGTGCTACAGCTCTGCATTATGATCCAGAAGAACAGCGCTGAGACGCTGCCCTGTGAGTGTCCTCCACCCGCCCACAGGAGGTTGGGGAAATGACCTTCTCGTGGGCTGGGACAGGGCTCCACCCTCCAGCCGGGGACCACCTGGTGCCTGCCTCCTGCTCACTCAGTACCTGCACAGCCCATGGGCATTGCCCGTCCCGACCCCTGAGTCCCTATGATGCCCAGGCCCCCCTGTGATGCTGACCCAGCCCACACCGAGAGCATGTGAGTGGTACAGATGTTCCCCATACACCCGTGTGCAAACCCGCTGCACCTGCTCATGAACACTATGTTCCTATGCACAGAGCAGAGCCAGGGGCCCAGATGTCCCCGGGAGCAGAAGAATGGAGTGTCCTGGGTCTCCCAATCTGGGAGGAATCACCCCTTTACCTTGGTGCTGGCCTGAGCCGAGGTGTTTGCACCTCCATGGAAGGGGGGAGATGGCCTAGGGATGGCTCGTGACAGAAGACTAAATCACGTAAGGCAATGCCAGCAGTTTTAGACATTTTTAAGCCGTGCTGTACTTGCTTAAAACCCAAGTTTATGTAGCAGCCCCATTTTAATATATGCTCAAATAGCTTTGTTGTAGTTAGATGGGGATGGCAGGACCAGAGCCAGACGCACCCCACCCACTGGTCCCACCCCCTCATGCCCCCTGTGGCCCCAGATGGTTTCCAAGGAGCCTCAGAAGCCCCCAGAACCCAGTCAGACCATACCGAATGCTACAGCAGCGGAATTCTCTAGGCATCGCCTGAGAAGCCCTTTTGAGCTTAGATTTTTTGGGTCAAGGCAGAATGTCACACCACATCACCAATGTTCAGACAGACTACAAGTGCCGTGGTTGTGTCTCAGAGCATATTTCGGGGGGAACTGGAGCTCAGCAGGAAGGAAGATCTAGGATGAGGAGGGACTGATGGTTACATCATGCAGGGGACCCTGAGAACATTTAATCTGAGGAAGACTTGGGGTGTATGAAACCCAACATTTGAAGGGATGTCAGGAGGAAGATGGTCATCCCAAAGAGATGGAGGGAGCTACAGGGAGAGTGTTATTGATTCAAAATGTGGCAGACATTTCCAACAGTAGGAGCCATTCATGATGGAAATAATGTCTCAACAGGAAATGAATTTCCTATCACCAGGAATATTCAAGCAGAGATTCTTCAGAGGAGACTCAGTGCAGAGGCTCCTGACTCCAGAGGGCATGATGTTGGATGATCGGGGGTAGTAAGACATCTGCTCTCCATGGCCCACCTGGCCTCTCCTCCTGGCCCCGTGGGTTCTCACCTCTGGACCCCACAGCTCCTCTTGGTACTCCAGTGAAACCTCAGTGCCACCATGTTCATGAACATCTGCAGAGTGCTCTCCAGTAGGTGCCCCTCGCTGCCTTACCCCATGTGGTTTGCCAAGGGCAGCCAAGCTCTGGCGTTCGTGGAACAACTTGGCCTCCTTACCTTTTCCAGACTGGCTGGCCCTTTGCAATCTGCATGCCCCTAGTCACTTATGCAGAAAGGGGGTTTAATCTCCAAAGGCCTGCCAAAGGTTCAGGCCAGGGAACTCGAACCTGACATTTAGAGCCCAAGGACCTCATCCTAAATCGAACTTTGCGCCCAAAGAGTCCCCTACCCTCTGGTAACTGGGCTCCCAGCTGAAGCCTCCTGCCCACCCTCAATCCAGGACAGCCCAAGCTGGAAGTGTCCCCAAGGTAAAGGGTCCTCAAGCTCCTTCTGTCCCATAGAACAGTGGCTGTGGTCCTGCCAACCTCTCACAGAAGCAGGAATCAAGAGGGATGTGGGGAACTTGGAGAAGCATTGCCCACTCTTAGGAAAAGGTCTCTCCCAGCCCCTGGGCATCCGCTGCTGGAGCCAGGGCCAGACCCCAAGCAAGAAGCCACACTGAGGATGGCAGGGCTGACAGTCCATCTGGTCTGTCCCTCATTTGTTTGGTTCACATGCACACACATACTGCCACTGACATCAGGGGATGTGGGGACCCCGTGCTCAGGGTCCAGAGCCAGGCCATCTGCCTGGTGGTAAACTGGTGTGACTGCCCATGCTGAGGCCCTGGGAGTCCCTGTGTCTCCAGAGCTTGGAGGAAAGTGCGTCATTCAGAGAGCACCATTTGTTTCAGGACCAAGAGAATCACTCAGTGGTCAATTTTGGAGCAAAACCAGTGTCACGGGGGCTGACACACACATATCCTTGCTCGGCAAGCCTTGAGGGAACCCTCATGGGCCCCTGGAGGTGGCCGAGGTGTACGGGATGGGCACAGTGACTGTGCCTGCTTCTGGAGCCTCCACATCTGCTGCCCTCCAAGCCCCAGGCTGCAGCTCCCCAGCCCAGGGCAACATGCTCTAGGGGGCAGATTGGGGGGGGGGCAGCTTGGGAGACTCCCTCTCTCTCCCATCTGAGTCTTCCTTTTTCCAACTCTGTTGCAGTCTGAGACCCCCATCTAAACCATCCTTTGCTGTGACAGTTTGAAATCTCACCCCAACCCCTCTGTATCACCAAGGCATCCAAGTTATCCTCCTTGGACTCTCGGCCATACCCTGACACCTCCAAATAGATGGGGCAGGTGGCAGGGTGATGCGGGGGATGAGCTCCCAATAGGTCATGTGTCCCGGACCAAGAACCTGGTCATCACTTACGCCCTGCTGTGATTTTGGACATTGCCCTCCCCCTTTGTAAGTCCTCCTCTTCTGTTGGGTATCATGGAGGATGGCGATAATACCTAAGAGTTAGGGGAGATGCAGGAATGTAATGCATGTGGACCACTTTGTAAATTAGCAAGCTTCAAGGGCACCTAAGGCTATGGATTTGTCATTTCCAGAGCCTGGTGGTGAGTGGTGTGGGTGAGCCACCCCCTTTGACTCTATGGGTCATCCGTGTCGCAGCCTCCTTACTGACCCTATCCTTTCTATGATCGTTTCTCAGATCATAAACATTACGAAGCAGAATGGGAACTCCCTGGAAACTCAAGGGGCAGCAGATGTTGCTCTCTAAGAGTCTTTTTGACGTGGGAGCCCAGGCCGGGGGCAGTCCCTGAAGGCCGAGGACAGGGGGTGCTTGGGTGCACTGCCACTAGCCGGGTGACCTGGGGGGAAGTCAGAATAACAAGGGTCGTGCTGCTGTGGGGCTTCCTCCCACACACCCCTCTTAGGGCCAGCGGCTCACTCAGAGGTCGGGTAAGCATTTCCCAACATTCGTTTGGCAGGGGGAATAGGTGTTTCTCCAGATGGGCTCCCATGGTTAAATGCATCTGGGAACTGCTGGGCTAAACAAAGGCTAGTGGCAATCTTTGCTGTTGGACTGTAATTTCTCAAGACGACCATGGGGTCGGCAACAGTAGCTGCATTGATGCGAGGGAAGGAGACTTGCCGGCACTGAGCTCAGACTGCAGGGGGCGTGGCATTGCCCTCTTACTTACCTTCTAGAATGTCTGCTCAACACTGAACCGTTTTGTTTAGAAATAGATGCCTTCTTTCTCTTTCCATAGCATAAAAGGCTGTATGAAATGTAGACATAATTAAAGAAAATCAGTTAGGGCGCCTTTGTTAAGTGTCTGTCCTTGACCTAGGGTCTGATCCCAGTGTCCTGCTTCTCCCTCTCCCACTCCCCCTGCTTGTGTTCCCTCTCTCACTCTCTCTCTCTCTGTCAAATAAATAATAAAATCTTTTTTAAAAATAATAAAAATAAAGAGAATCCATTTAAATATTAGAAATTGGAGAAGGGGAAAGAAAGTCTGTCAATTTAGAAGGGATGTGGTAATGTGGAGTCTTCCAGCCATGGGAGTGCTTGCTGAGAAGCAGCATGGAAAGATGGAGATGATGCCCACCCTATCTGGCAGCTCTTTAACCTTTGGGAAGTTAGTGAGCCATTCTGTTCCTCAGTTTTCCTTTCTCTGAAATAGGGATAATATCAGTACCTACCACAAAGGGTTGTTACAAGTATCTGACGACATGACCAGTGACCAATGTCATGGGTCACATCTGGCCATTTTGTTGGTGGTGGTGGAGATTTGAAGTGTAGATACACTTTCTGACTTGGACTCCAAGCAGCGCTGGTGGGATCCATGGCTAACCGTCCTCGCTTTGGTGGGCTTTGATGACACTGTCCACTTACACTGTTAATACTAGTAGATGGTTAGGAGGTCACTGCCACAACCACTTTAATAGGCAAGTTTTCCATTGATTTTGCCCCATGCCAACCTCTCCCAAGCGTTCCCATTCCCCACCTCGTGGTCCCCATGTATGGCTGGGTTAACAGTGCGGTATTCAGCCTGTAAGACAGATTGTATCCAATGTCCCCATACGACCACATGCAAGTGAAAAATACGATAATAATCAACAGCTATACAAATATTAGTCCAGAGTCACATGAGCACTTCAGCAGGGTCTTCCTTAACTCTGATGTCTTGAAAGTTTGAACAAAGATACAAATAAAGATATGAAAGGAGCCTCTTCTGCTGACATGCCATTCCCGCTGGTGGTGAGGCTGGTAGTGTGTGCCGAAAGCTTGGCCATATTGTAGGCAGTGCTGCGGTTTGGAGAGCAGTCGGCATGGCAGGAAAAGTGAGACCGAGTGTCGCTCCCACCTCCATCACTTACTGACTTTACGGCGCGAAGCAAGTTCATTTCCTAACTGTCTTCTGGATCTGTAAAGTGTGAACAGTGAGTACTTTTGTGGGTTGTTGTGAAGGTCTGATGAGCTGTACATACACTCCCACAGCAGCTTGCTTGACATGTGCTAAGTACTTGATACTGTCTGCCATTCAACAAAGAGGCGTTCATTTGGGTACCATGCTATATGTGGAGGGGTGACAGGGAACACAACAGACGTGGTCCCTGCCCTCACAAGTCTTCCGTCTTTCTGAGCAGAAAGAACAAAATGAGACGAATGACACATGTTAAGTGCTTTGAAGCAAACAAACCTGGCGTTGAGACCATAGATAATGTGCCGAGGGATGGAGAGAACCTCCTTTGGGCAGGAGTGGCAGAGAAAGCCTCTCCAGAAAGCTGACATTTAGGCTGAGTATAAACAAAGAAAAGGAGCCAACTAAGGGGAAGAAGATCAGGAACAGCCTCCCAGGCAGCGAGAACAGCATATGCAAAGGTCCTGAGATAGGAAAAGCCGGGCTTGTTCCAGAAAGTGAAAGGACCAAGCATAGCTAAGGTTGTTGTTGTTGGTGGAGGTACAGGGAGGAAAGTGATGTTGTGGGGGGAAGATAGGGAAGAAGTCAGGGGCCTGATCAGGCAGGGGCCATGGGGCCCTGCAAGGAGCTTGATTGGATGCCAAGTGCAGTGGGAAGAGTTATATAGGAAAACTCTAGGATCAGACCCGTGTTTAAATAAGGTCCCCCTTCCTGCTCTTCAGGGAAGAGAGCAAGAGCTGAGCCAAGAGATCTGGGGATGATATTATGGGGCAGAAAACATTTGGGAAAGGATGCCAAGTGCACAAATTTGGGGGCCATTCTGGAAAGTAAACCAATAGGACTTGGGAGGGCTGGTGTCTGCAGTGATAGAAGAGAGAGGTGGTGGTTTCTAACTGGGTGTGTTGAGAAGGAAGAGACTCTGGGGGTGGGGAATAGGTTTGGGGAACTGAATCAAGAATTCGCAGCTCTATCACTTTCCCTTACTTTTGCGTTTTTCTGGTGCTTCCACATGAACATTGGCAGGAGGTGAGGGTGGGCCACTTACACCCACATAGCCCCCAAGTCTGCCTTTTTCAGTTAAGCCCACATCGAGGAGTTATCCTATACATAGGGCTCTGATGACCACTTTCTCCTGGCATCACACCACTCCCACTTGTCAGGCACCTGCTGTGGCCCAGGCGGTGTGTTGGGAGCACGCTTGCGAAGACATCTGCCCTTCAGGAGTTTATGTCTGGTGCAGCACTTTTTAAACCTCCTGGTGGCTGTATGTACAGAGGAGGGATATGTAACTGCTTCCGGGGCGTGACAGAGGAGGGAGCATTTGGTCTGGGTCTTGGTGGAGGAATAGAGCTTGCCTGAAAGAGAAGTTTGGGCGGCTCTTATGGACAGGGGAACTATAAGTACCCAGAGATGGGGAGGCCTGGGAGAGCAAAGAGCAGACAGGGAGTGAGTGGTCGTGGCTGCCGAGAACATGGGATGTATTGTGGTGAGTGTGGGGGCCAGTAATGATGATGAGCATGATGCTACCATGCTGGTCAAGACTTTTGGGGAGTTAACTATGTCCCAGAGACTAGCTAAAGAGCTTTACATGGATTAACCCGTTAAGGTCCCATGGCAGCCCTGTGAGTAGACACTTTTTATTATTCCCATTTCATCCCATAGATGATGAAACTGAGGTCCAGAGACTTTAAGTAACAGCATGAGGCAGCCACCAGGATGGTAACCGATGCAGCTGGATCTTTGCCTGCATATTTGGGTTCCAAGGCCTATGCCCTAAGCAGGATGGTTGTGTCTGAGTTTTGAAGGGACAGACTTAGGTGGTTTCTGCTGGAAGTGGTTACTGATGCAGGGAGGGAGCAGAGGATAATGTGCACTGTGGACCCATTAGCTCCAATGTGTGAGTGTGTGAGTGTGTGTGGGGGGGGGTAGGTGAGAGTGTGTTTATGGGTCTTAGATGCAATTATACTAACAAGGTCAGAAGATGATGCTTCTGCTTCTTGCCCCTGAAGTCTCTGCCCAGGGCTTGGGTTTTTGAAAATATTCTTAGTTTTCCCAGAGCATTTTGTGCAAGCCACCTCTGCTAAGCACGCAGGGAGAAGCCTGGCCGTCTTACTATGGAGATAAGCGTGGCTGGCCAAGGCGTGAGGGAATGGGGCCCTCCCGCTCCTCTAAACAAACACACATAGATTTTTTTTTTAAGATTTTTTTTAAATTTATTTGACAGAGCGAGAGAGACAGCAAGAGGGAACACAAACAGGGGAGTGGGAGAGGGAGAAGCAGGCCTCTGGCCAAGCAATCAGCCTGATGCGGGGCTCAATCCCAGGACGCTGGGACCATGACCCGAGCTGAAGGCAGATGCCTAATGACTGAGCCATCCAGGCGCCCCAAGACACATAGATTTTTAACAGGCCTTTCCTTGAGGTTAGTTTCTATTCTGACCCTGGAGACCAAGGGTTTGGCCAGACACGAATGGGTGGCTTACCCAGTTGAGAGATTCAGTGCCCCCCATTTCCATATGGTGCAAGTACCTTCTGTCTTCTTAGGTCCTTCTAGGAACCCTCAGAGAAAGTCCCAGACATCCCCAGATACCCTCTGAGCCAGATGTGTCCCCCTCAGTCCTCTAATTCAGTTAAGGGGCAAGACTGGAAGCCCCTGATGGGACCGGAAACTCCAGACGACTACAAGAGCTGGGGCTGGGGGTGGAGCTTGGAGGTAGAATCATCTCTGAGCACTGAATTAGCCCTGTTCAGGGAGCAGCCACAGAGAACGTGCTTCTCCTGAGGACAAGCGCTTCTCTCAAAGAGGATCAAAAGAAGATCTGTCTTGTTCTCACAGGCGACGCTCCACCATGCAAAACTTTACAGGTGCCCCAGAACCTCTGTGAATAGTAGGCAGGCAGGTGCTGGCAGAGGTCCGCATAAAGGCACATCAGTGTCAAAGCACTTGAACCTCATGACTTCAGTGTCCAAAGGGATTTAAGGCAATGGGATCTTTCGAACTGAAGAGGTTGACTAGCCCATCTAACCCACCCTCCTTGTTTAACATGTGGGAAGCTAAAGCACAGAGAGGTAAGTAAGTTGCCCAAGGTCACACAGTAAGGAAGGCTCTCAGAAGAAGAGCCTCTTCTGCCACACCAGGCCTGTGTTTGAGATGATACCATGGCATTCTACAGCCTGGAGTTCAAAGGCCAAGCCTCAGCCCCACCCCACCCCCCGCCAGCCATCAATAACCACCCCATCCAGCACTAAAGTTATGAAAAAACCAGTATCTTTACTAAGATGAGGAAGCATGAGACGATATTAAACCCCACCTTCAGATACTGAGTTCTAAGATCTAATTAGGGCCTTTGCTTTCTGTTTCTTCAGTGCCAACCTCCCTAATAATCTTCTTTCTTAACTTCATCTGCTGGCTGCTCTTACATCAAAGCCCCTCCAGTGCCTTGTACTTTAGCTTCACTTTTTTTTTTTTTTTGAGGCAGAACCCTGACTGCATCCAAACAATTCACAAAAGCAAGTGTTCATTCACACTTCTCTGCTCCTTTTGAGCTAAACTGTCTGTGCCTTTGTCTTCAGCTGTCATCCCCCAAAGGCCTTCCTCCCTTCCCTAGTGAGGATGACATGCATCCTGGAGGAAACTTCTCTGAGGTCAGTGTCCCTGGTCAGCTTGCCCTTCTGTGTGAGGTCAAGAGAGAGTCCCTTCCCAGTTCAGGCTCTCAGGAGAAGGGAAGGCCCAGGGGGCGGCTTCAGTAGCTGTTGGATGGCTTCAGTAGCCCACCACCTCCCTCCTCCTCTCACAATGGAAGACTTCCATGTCCCTCTTCTTGGGAGTTTCCTTTTCTCTTATGTAAAAAATGCATTCTGGTCTCTTTCCAGTCCTGCTCCAATGGACATTAGCCATGACTCTCAATGTCTGGAACACAAAAATTAACTCCTTGGTCGTTTAGGATTCTGGTTAAAAGGTGAAGCTGTCTCACAAAAGGTGATGGTAATCTGGTCATGTGGCCGAAAGGTAATGGATCTGTGCTCTACAACAGAGCTGTGAATTTCCCATTCAGCTTTCTCATTTCCAAGAAGTAAAACTTGCCATTAAAACAGCCTATCCGGTGGCACAGTCAGTTGAGCATCCGACTCTTGGTTTTGGCTCAAGTCATGATCCCATGGTCATGGGATTGAGCCCCGCGTCGGACTCAGTGTGGAGTCAGCTTCAGATTCTTTCTCCCTCTCCCTCTGTCCCTCCCTGCTTAAGTTCGTGCTCTTTCTCTCTCTTGCAAGTAAATAAAGTCTTAAACACACACACACACACACACACACACACACACACACACACACACACACACACAACTTGATCCATTGCATCAAACAACATCAGATAAGGAATTACCTCATCCAGTCGCAGGGAGCCTTCGTGCCCCCCAGTCCTTACCAGTGGATGGAGCCCTTCTCTCTAGCTCACTCCCGTGCTGAGCTGGAGTTGCCTATGTTCAAGAGCTGCTCCAGAGTTTCAGACCAAGTCCAGACGGAGGTCTTGCAGCCTTTGATGTCAGTTCCCAGGCTGCCTATAACTTGTCTGTGGCTTAGCTGGGAGGAGGTAAAGAAAGGAAAAGATGTGTGATCCCCTGTTCCCTCCCTCTGGATGTCCTGTACCGTCTTCACCTATAACTGAAAGGAAGAGACATGCACAGGCACGACTGCCTTCTCCAGCTGGAACACAAACTTGGCCTCTCCTGTTTCCCCCATGGTGGTGGGAGTAGCAGGTGCTTTCTCCTTCTCTCCGGCTGTTTCCTGGGCTCCTTCTGAGGAGGCACCTCTTTCTCTCCTATATGTTGCCTCTTTAGCATCTGCACCCAAGGTTCCCTGACCAGCCAACGCCAAGGTACAGTCCTGCTCCAGCTACCAGAGCTCCTTGCTCAACAGCACTGTAAAACCATATATTTTTAAACAGAATTTGCAAGAATTTTCAACAGAGACCTCCACTCTTCCAGGACACATTCCAGCTTGAATCTGCATACGGTCCTGAAGCCCTGGCTGAGATGGCCCCTAACAACTGGCAAGAGAAAAACAGAGGCAGAGCTGTTTTCTCTATTTTTAATCATAGTAGGAACTCTATATGTGAAATCCAGCCTCTTAACAAACTCAAATTTTCAAGTGCAAAAGAAAATATACTATGAACATACAAAGGAGACTTCTTAAAGCAACAGGACGATTATGAGAAAGGCAAGCTAAATCAATTTCATTATAGTTAACATCAATGAGACAGCAATTGTCCAAACTGGAAATGTTTGTGTGTGCAATGCCCAAACACGGAGGGCCATCCAGGCAACACTTCCTGAGCTAGCATGGACGGTCCAGTACCGCCTTGCGGAGGAATGCAGATTTGGAAGCCTGAGCAGTGACTGTAATTGGGCGCCTTGTTCACTTATTCAGTAACTATATATTAAGCACCTACAATGTGCCCAGCAGTGTTTTAGATATAACCATAAACCAAACAGAGAGAAGAAATCTTACCCTCACTGAGCTTACATTTCTTACAGGGAGAGGCAAACAAGAAACAAAACAAACACTTTATCTTCTATATTAACAAATGAGAGGCCCTCAGGAGAGCAATGAAACTGGGAAGAGAGACAGGAAGGGAGCAGAGCTCTGGGCAGTTTTCAGTAAGGGAACTGGGAAAGGTTGCCTGGACAAGGTGACCCCTGAGCAAAGATGTGAGCATGGGAGGGAGCCAGCCCCATAGATTTTGGAAGCAAGTGTGCCAGGAAGAGAGGACAGCCAAGGGCAAGGCCTTGAGCTGAGAGAATGCCTCCAGTGTCTGAGGAGTGGCAAGGAGACTGAAATGGGTCACTTGGCTGCTTCCGTAGCTTAGCCTGGCCTAGAGGTCTTGGCAGCATGTATTTATTTAAATAGCTTTATTGAGATACAATTTACATACCATTCAATTAATTTACTTGAAGCATACAAGTCACTGACTTCATTTTTTTAATTTTTTTAATTTTTAAAAAGATATTTATTTATATGAAAGAGAGAGAGAGACAGAGACAGAGCGCATATACGAGCAAGGAGAGAGTGAAGCAGACTCTCCGTTGTGGAACTCGATTCCAGGACCCTGGGATCGTGACCTGAGCTGAAGGCAGACACTTAACCCATTAAGCCACCCAGGCACCCCAAGTCACTGGCTTTAGTATATTCGTAGAATTGTTACCATCACTACAATTCATCTGATAACATTTCCATTGCCTCACAAAGATACTTTGCCCCTCTTAGAGCTGCTCCCCTGTGAGGTTTTCCTTCAGAGGGCAAAGGCTGGCAGAAGGAGCACTGGGTGGGGAGTTCACTGTACTAGGGTGCCCTGCTGGATTCCAGGAAGACCCCTGCAACCTTGTCTTCTCTGGGTTTGGGTATCATGAATGAGGATAGGAGGGACCCCTGAAGAGCCCTGATACACTGTGACTCTAGGGAGATAAAAGGGAGAAATATCTGTGAAAACACGGGGCAGTAACGATCTTAATTAGCCTTGACGTTCACATTAGAGACGTTCACGGAAACTTGGAGCTCCAGGAAAGACCACAGTGAAATGATCTTCAAAAGCTCTCTTCTATTCCTTAAGATTCTCAAGGAAAGAAAGGCTTGGAGTTGCACAAACAATGCCTTCCTGGGTCTCACATGTCTCACCACTGGGGAGAGGGGCAGAATGGCAGAGAGCCCAAAAAGGAAACCCCGGGGGGGATGACCCTCTCACCCCACAGCTGTTCCACATCCTGTGTGGTTATGGACGAATTGCCCTCTCTGAGCCTCAACTTATTCATCTGTAAAAATTTACCCCCAGGGCCCCATTTGGTTCTGGACCCAGCTGGAGGTGTGAGGCTGGTCAGGACATCAAGAGGAGTTCTAGGGTGTGGCATTCCCTGCAGGGCCAACCTGAGGTAAGGATGGGTCCAAAGCTGACCAGAGGAGAACTGAGACCTTGATGAATTCTAGACCTTCTTGTTCATTCAGGCCCCATGTGTCCCAGGCTGCCTGCCAGACCCTGGAGCTGAGGAGCCTGTGGGATGGAAAATCTGTCCCCCGTGACAAACGTGGGGGCCCCCACATTCCCTTTACCATTCAGCCTTCACCAGTGACAGCCCAGAGCTTTGAGTCCTTTTCTACTTATCTGCATGGTGACCTCCTGGGACCGTCCCCGGGAAGAAAATTTGCTATGTCCTGTTTTGCCCCATAGAAAGCTCCCGGTGTGGAACTCCCATGCCTGGCTTCACACACCTGCTTTGCAGCCTCTCCAACAACACCTTCACCTCTTTGAGCCTCGAGGTTCCCACTTGTGGAGCATAGCTAATAACTCCCGCCTCCGAGGGGCTTTGTCAGGAATAAGTGAGATGCATTTGTTCTCTGCACACGGGAGGCCCTCCGACAATGGAGGCTAGTATTTCCACCTCCAGCCATGGAAGATGTCCCATTTTCCCTGGAAGGCTTTTCTTGTCCAGGGCCACTGGCCACTGAGAAGTTGAACTCAGGGGCCAGGACCGCTCCCGAGTCAGCCCCCCACGGGCACACAGCCAATCTCCTGCTCAGCAGTCCTGCTGTGAAGGACTGAGCAGCTGTGGGACCAAACAGTATCTGAGTATCTGAGAACTGCCTACGCCCCTGGCCCTGCGGGAGCTTCTGCCACAGCTCGGTCTGGAAGCATGGCTGGCACAGGTGAGCGGTGAGCGGAGGCCGTGAGGCCAGGACACCCACAGTCCTGTTCTAGTTAATCTAGGTCAGTCATCTTCAGGGTCTTGGCCCCAGGTTAGGGAACCCAAGACAACTTTAGCTGGCAGAATTTCTAGGGCTTTGACAACCATATCATATCCCACTCCATGGGAGACACGATCCACTCTGACTCCCAGCCTTTTAAGATTTTATCGGCTTGGGCTGCCTGGGTGGCACAGTTGGTTGAGCTTCTGACTCTTGGTTTTGGCTCAGGCCATGGTCTCAGAACCGTGTGACTGAGCCCCGCGTCAGGCTCCACACTCAGCACAGAGTCTGCTTGAGATTCTCTCTCCCCTGCCTTCTGCTCCTCCCGCTCATGCTCTCTCTCTCTCTCTCTCTGTAAAATAAACAAGTCTTCGAAAAGTTTATCAACTTCTAAATGACTATAACTTTCCAAGTCCCCTCCTACACAAAGCCCTGAGGCCCTGCAGTGAATTTGCCTTTGCCTCAATCCTATACTATTCCATACCGGCCAGGAACAGCACCATAGACACCCCATGGCACAACTCAAAAACTCAAAGTCAAAATTTTACTAACCCCAAATAGAGGAAAAGCAATGCTGAGAAGCTGAGCAGAGCAGTCTCTCAAAGCCATTCCCCTCCAGGTGGAGGCTTCCTGCTCCCTCTGACTTGACTGCCAATGCATTACAATATCAGTAATATTAAAACTTAAGAAAAGCTAACACACATGAGGCATTTTAGACTAGAGCACTTTGACACTTGTCCTGAAGCTCAGGATCATTGACATGACCATCATGAAGGCACATCTTTGGCACCACAGACTACTCAATGGGTATTCAATATGTATATATATACTATATATATATTCATTCTCTATATATAGATATATAGATATACACACACTATATAGAGATATGTGAATATATTGTATGGCATATATATTTATATATATATATATATATATATATCTCAAAGGTGTGCCTATATGTTTTAGACTCATAATTCATGAAATATTCCAATCCACATATTACCTGTGGTTCACAAAGTATAAAATAAGGCCAGATCTGTTTGTACCAAGGCCTATGTCCTTTCTAGGGCATCTCACGACCTGGGTCAAAATGCACTCCTCTGGGAGCATCAGGGCTTTGAGCCTGGTTGGCCATTTGCTCCTCAAGGAGAAGGGATTTACTGGAACTTTCCAATGACAGCAGATGGCCTTCTTCACTGTGCACTCCAGGCCAGCAGGATCCAGGCGTCTGTGAGTCCCGCACCACGCCAGCTGAGTGGCTGACATTTGTTCTAGAATCTCTAAAGTTTGTCTTTCTCCAGCTGGCTGTGAAGATAGTATTTTGATAACGCGGACAGTATCTTACAGGAGACAAGAGGACAGAGGGCTGGCTTTGGCTTTCCTCTGTTGGGTCTTTTAAATATCAGTGCTTGACCTTGAAGCTCCTGGAAGGGACGACTGCTACCTTCCTGTGTTATCCACCATGCTCCCAGAGTGACTGTGAGCCCCTGGTGTGTGCTGCTCAGAGGAGACTCATCCTACAGATATCAGACCCCAGAGATGCTGTTTCCACAGCCTCTCCTGACCTCACACTGTGTCTGCACCCTATGAGCCTTTTCCAGGATATTCACTCCTCAGGAAGAACTCTTTAGAAAGCTTTAATCTCCAGCTATTAGACACACCCAGGATCCCAGTTTGGTTTTTGACTTACTGAAAATTTTGAGGAAGTAGGAATGCCCAATCACAGGGCTTCTTAAGCTCATCAGTATAGGATGTGGAGCCAAGTAATTCTTTGTTGGGGGGGGGGCTGTCCTGTGCATTACAAAAGGTCAGAAGGTTTAGCAGCACCCCTGGCTCCTACCTACTAAATACCAGCAGCACTCACACCTGGCGTTATGACGTTGCCAAATGTCCCTTGTGGGGGTGGGGGCAGAATCAGCCCTGTTGAGGACCTTTGCCCCGCTGTTACATGGATGATATGGGTGCTGTGGCCTGAATCTAGTCCCCTCTGGATTGGTTGGTTTGCATGGGAAAGGCACCTGTTTCTTGCTCTTCCTAGGAGGGTCAGCAGGGCACCAGAGGTCAAAATGGGAATAAAAGGACATGATTGATGCAGTAACCTCAGGCAAATCCTCTTACCTCCTTGAGCCTTGGTTTCCTCATCTGTAAAATGGGTTGCCAATAGACATTTCAGGGATTATTGTCAGGATTAAATGAAGTAACACAAGCAAAGTATGTGACATAATGCCTGATACATGGGAAACAATAAATGTTAGTTTCTCCTCATTTGCCTCTTCTACCCTCAAGGATTTCTTCCTGAGGGACAAAGGCATACATGTTGGCTCCCAGGGAATTGCCCTGTCCTACATTCAAGGTCAGAGGTGTGTGGTTGTGAAGGCTGGTGGGGTCACCAACCCCTCTCCCTATGGGCCCACTTGGGAATTAGAGGGTAGCTATGGGCTTTTTTTATGGAAAAATACCCAAGCATTTTTTTTATCCATGCAATTTTATGCATAGTTTCAGAAGGACCAGACCAAATTGCAGCCCTTGTAGTATGCCTGCTTCAAAAAGAAAGATGAAAGAAAGAAAGAAAGAAAGAAAGAAAGAAAGAAAGAAAGAAAGAGAAAAGAACAAGTAAAAGAGTAAAAGTCTATAAAGGCGGTGGGGTAAAAGCTAAGGTAGAAAACAAAACAGGGAAAGTGGGAGGAGACGGGGGTGGGGTGCAGTTTTCAGTGTGGCAGTCAAGGATGGCCCAGCTAGGAAGCTGGTCTCTGAGTTAAGGGCTTGGTGAGGCACTTGGATATCTGGGGGAAGGATGTTTCAGGCTGCAGAAGAGCAAGTGCCTATCCCCTGAGTCAGGAGGGAACACATCTGGGCTGAGGGAGTGCCAGGAGCCAGAGGGAGGTGACTACCACTAGCAACCCCCACCCCGCCACACCCCTGGGAGGGGGCTTGCGTGAAAGCCTGATGCCATGAAAGGAACTTAGGTCTGCACCACTGGGAAAGGGAGTTTCTGAAGGGCACAAGCAGGAAACTGACAGATTATACTTGTTGCTCCCTGGCAGTATCACGGGAAGCCCCGAAGGCCCCTGAAAGGACCCACCATGGTTTACCCCACAACGAAATGGCACATCAGTCAGGAGAGGCTGGCCATGCTGTGGTGCAGAATACCCAAACAATTCCCATGCCTGAAACTGCTGATTCATTTACTGCTTGTTGCATGTCTGCCACAGGTCATTGGCAAGGCAGCTTATTCTTGGAGCATGGGAGAGCTTGGCCTTCTGCCTGCAGGTGACACACATATTTGTGCTCATGTATTGCTGGTCAGAGCCACCCACAGACCACATCTGAGTTCAGCAGGGCAGGAATGAAAAGGGGCATACGGTAGCTCAGTCACTTTGGCTGGATTGCGAGTAGAATGTTGGGACAAGGGCAGATGCAGGGAAATGAGCTAGGAGGCCACCCAGCAGCGCAGGCAAGGGAGGTGGATGAGAGATGTGCCTCCCCACGTACTGGGGATGCCCAGGGCCTTCCACGGTTGGGTCCTCAGTTTGGCAGGCCCACAAATTTGACTTTGTCAGTGCTCACAGAGATGATCACAGGGCTGCCACACAGTAGCTAAACTGAAAAGAAATTGATGTATAAATCTGAATGCTGATTCATTAATCTGTGAGTATGGGAGAGAAGACACACCTTCTCTGGTGTTTACAAAACACTCTGAGTTCAAAAGTGCAGTAGGCCCCCTTCAAATCCTTCTCTGTGATTTCTTAACTACTTGATAATGGAAAATCTCTTTAGCCTGGGAGTCTTAGTCTCCCCAACTTCAAATCATCCCATTATTTCAGATACGTTTGCAAGGAAGAATAACTAAGTTACTATGTGTCAGTCACATGCTTAGCCTAGAGTCTGGGCCACAGTAGCTGTTCAGTAGAGAAGAGAGATCATTATTATTGAAATCTTTATTAGTGATAAGTAGGTGACGATCAGCATGGATACAGAGCCAAAAAAGGTATTTCCTATAGACCACGGTAAGATGACATTCTATGGCATAGACTATCTGTGTAGTGGCCAAATTCTGCACCCCGTGATCCATCCCCTTGACGTTAAAGAGCTTTTTCTTCAGGGTATGGGATGGTTTCTCAGATGTCAGCTTTCCCAAGAAGTTCCAGTCTCCATGCCCTCTGTTCACACTGAGTGCTCTTGGGTTTTTCCACATTGACTCACATTTGTTGGTCCCACGGTGCCATCCACAGATGCTGGATGCCATGTTCTGTTTGGACCCTCACTAAGGATCAGTCTGGAAACATCAAGGGTGTCTTAAGGTTACTCCATGTGGTAACCTCACGTGGGGATCACAGCCTCTCCAAACACAGAAATGTGACCAAAAGGAGGCTGTCAATGCTTACAAAAGACTGAGTGTCAAAGAAGAAGACTGTCAGACCTTCAATTATTTACTGAGAGCATATTGTTAGTGCAGATTTAAAAAGGGGATTGGTTTCTTTGTTGCTTTCTCATCAAATGTACTAAGTATAATTCTGACTGATACCCAGTAGTGCACTGATTTACCTATAAGTATGGTGTTGGGATATGGAAGACAGCCTTATGGGGCCCTTGTAATTTGCAATGAGACCCACTAAATTTTTCAAGAAATATAGTAGATTCCGACAAGTGATGTGCTGGTAAGTGCTTAACAACAAGCTCTTAACAGAATTGGGGGGCCCCTGATTCGTTGCAGTAGAAATTTCTGTAGTGTAAATGTTCTAACCACACCTATTTCCATCAGCAAGCCCACAAAATTCCTGAAAATTTCACAGTTGGATCTCATAAGGCCAGGATGAGCCAGCTCAAGCACACTGATCTTGGCTGAGGAGTGAGATAATCCCAGGTTCCATTGTTAGCTCTCTTGCTTACTACTTGTGTAACTTTGGCCAAGTTACTCAGTGTCTTTGGACCTGGCTTATAGGTGGTGTCTGTGACACTAGTTTCCTTCTCCCCACTGACTGAATGGGAAAGTAACTTTGCACCAGGTGCTCCCTTGCTATATCTCCTGGGTGGAGGTGAGGACGGGAGACAGGCAGGAATGTTTCGAGAACTGTGCACACAGCTGCTGTGTCTTTTTCCTGGGAGCATTTCCAAGAAGAGTCTGAGCATTTTAAAAAATGTTGGAAGATAAGAGAAGTTGGATGGGGGAAAGTGAAGAACCATGAGGAACTCAGTGTGGGGGAAATGCACAAGGGAGGTTTGAAGAGTAGATCATTGAGTTCCCTTAATATCAGCTTCAGGAAAGAGGTGAGAGTGGAAAGAGGGAGAGGTTGACCTTGACATACAGGTACACAAGCAGCCAGTTGAGCATGTTTGTTGGCTTGGGAAATCTCTGGGGGCACTATACCATACAAATTAGGTGAATATGTAATGTCAGAACATGGCTGCAGCCACATTGAAGTCTTTCAACTTCAGGTTCAATTTCCTTACCTGCAAAATGGGGATAATAGGCCCGCAAAGAAAGGATGGCATAACTAGGGCAATAGCTAATGGTCAAGTGTGAGGAAGGACAAAATGGACCCGGAAGCCAAATGTCACACAGTATCAGGAGAGACAGGACATCTGCATGGTACACCCAGGAATTGGTTGAGGGCTTCAAAGAGAGCTCTCCACTGGGGCTGGGGGTCAGGAGTAAAGGGGAGGCAGGGTAGTTAAAGGAGCAAGGAGATTATCCTTGAGAAGTTTGGAGGAGAAGAGACAAAGGGAGGTGGGATCTCTCTGGCAGAAGGTACGGGAGTCCAGGGAGGATCTAGTCTTTGTAAGACCAGAAGAACTTGACTGTGATTATATGCTGATGGGAGAGAGCCAGAAGAGAGGGAGCTGGGAGTCTGTACAGCTGACTCTTCCTACCCCTGCTACACCTTGTGGTCAGTGCCCCATCCAATCCCTCTTCTAAGTATTTTTCCAACATGTGATTTACTGGTGGTTCTAAGCCCTTGTGGTAGAAAAGTGGGGGACGGCAGCTGGTGACAGAGCTGGGCATGTACATACCACCCCACAGAACAAGATCCTACTGTTGACCTCATTCACTCTCACTCAAGTCGTCTTGTGGCCATCTCTAGATAGCCCTGGGGGTTCTCAGAGTACTCCTCAAAACCACATGCTGCATTCCCTCTGTAAGATACCGTCTTATCTGGTTTCTCCTTCAGCTTCCCTTTTTCTGCTGATGCGTTGGAGTTCCCACTTGCTGGTCCCTTGGTGCAGCCCTTCTCTGGTCATGGCCTTGCTTTGGTCTTGTAATTTCTCAGCTTCCCTACCTCACCCTGGTGGCTGTACCCTGATCCCTCCCACTGCATTGCATTTTTACTTCAGATTCTTCCACTTCATCTACCCCTTGCCCTCTGATTTTAGAGTCCTGTCCTTCCCCCAGACACAGTGTTACCATGCTTCTCAAGCAATGGGACATCCACACTCACATTTTTTGTTTTGTTCCCCAACTGGCAACAGCTCGACTGAGAGTGACACTTGAATATGCACTGACACCATTGAATTGGGCCTTTCCTGATCACTACCCCTCCTTTGTAAGGGCCGTCCAACTGCAGATTGCAGCCCCTCACACTCTGTTATGTTGGTCATAGGTATGGCCATTCCATTTCTGAAAATCTTAAACCCTGGGTCCAGTGATCAGAACCTGAGGGCCCCTCTCCCGAGCTTTCCTCAGGGGAAGTGACCCCCGAGGAGGCTCCAGCTTAGCATCTTCCCAGCTGATGGGGCTGGGCTCCAGTGGGCTCAATGGACCAGCTGCAAGCCTGGTCTGCACCAGGAAAAGTGAGCAAGCCATGAAGGTCACTGCCCAGAACTTATCACAGCTGAACGTGAAGTGTTTAACAATTTCCAGCCTGATCTTTGGAATACAGAAAGTGATCGAGCCATAGTGGGAGCAAATCATAAATGCTCCCAGGCCTGTCTGAGAATCTCACAGGGGGCCACAATTTCCCTTCCAAAGCCAACTCCCCTGGGCTCGGGTCTTGGCCAGGATAATGCATTGATTTTTGGGTTGACCTCAGCTGTGACAAAAATCTTCCAAGTGAGCCACAGCAGTGAGGGAAAACTTTGCCCTTCTTCCCTCTGCAATGGAATACACTGCAGGCCTTCGAAAATTAATCACTTGACAGAGGGAAAGTGATCTCAGTTAATTCTATTAGAGTCACCTCTTTCTTTGTGGTTTGAATGTTACTCTCCTGAGGACAGTGGACTAGAATGCAAATTTGGTTTCTAGCTCCAAAATCAAGGGCCTCTCTCAGATACCTTGTTCACTCAGCAAAAGATTCAAATCCTTCGTATCCAGAGTGCCTCAACTTTCTTTCCTCTCCCCTTACCTGGCCTCTTCTAAGACCCTGTCTCAGGGGCCCACTAGTACAGCAGTTGCTTTCAGGGCCCCTGCAGTCAAGACTGAATCCTTACTGTCCTTCCTGGCAAACATACAATTTTTGAAAAATATCATTAAGTTTCTTCTTCTTCTAAAAAATGGAAGTAGAGCACTGTACTAGCTTGCTGGACTGCTGTGATAAAATACCACAGATTGGGTGGCTAAAAAACAGACCTTTATTTCCTCACCATTCTGGAGGCTGGAAGTCCAAGATCAAGGTGGAAGCAGGGTTGGCTTCTCTGGAGGTCTCTCTCCTTGGCTTGCAGATGGCCGCCTTCTCCCTGGGTCTTCACGTGGTCTTTCCTCTGTGGGAGTACGTTCCTGATATCTCTGTATGTCCAAATCCCCTTTTCTTATAAGAACAAAGATTGGATTAGGGTCCCCTCTAATGATGTCATTTCACTTATTCACCTCTTGAAAGGCCCTGTCTCCAAATACAGTTCCATTCTGAGGCCCTAGGGATTAGGGCTTCAACATATGAATTTTTTGGTGGGGAGAATGACACAGTTTAACCTGCAGTAAGTACCTACATCACAAGGTTCTTCTAAATAAGATAATGCAAGTAGAGGCTCAGTGAATCACGCTGTGTTCTCTGGGAACACATCTATCTGGGGCTCCCCTGCCCCAGTTGAGCCTCCAGAATTATCTGGCTGCCTTGAAGCACCTTCTGCTGAACATCATTTGAGGATGAGATGCACTTACAGTCCCGTGAGTGTGGGGAGCCACAGATTTTATCCAGGAAAATGATGCAAAGGTGGCAAATTATGAGACATTTGATCCATTGACTAAGCATAACAAATGTGCCAATGTCACAGATGGGGTCCAGACAAGTTTCCTGGAGGCAAGTTGATAACAAAGGTATCTAATGCTCCATATCATTGGTTCTTGAGCCCCTGGAGGGCAAGTGTTACCCTCTATCGAGCATCCAGTGAGAAACCCAACTCCCAAATAGGATCCTAAAGTGGGCCTGGTATTTTGGTCTCCTCTCTAGGATGTACTCAGCCCTTCTTCAGCACTAACTCTGAACTCCCCAAAAAAGTGTCTATAGCTTTGCATAGAATAGAGAGTTCTTTGGTGAATGTGGTGAATTAGAATTAGCCACCTCTGGGCATCTCCCTCTCCCACCTCAGAGGATCATCTCTGTTGATGCTGCTGGCAGAGAGAGTGGGGCAGGCTCCACATGGCATGATATCCCCACTCATGCTCCCTCCTGTCCGTGCTCACTCTACTCTGTCAAGGCTCCAGACAAATGCACTTTTTCCGGTCCAGAGGCCTCTGCCCTAGGTGCCCTATACACAGGCCAGGTGTTAGAACTTTCCCCTTTACTTTTTCCCTCTAACTTAGAGCATTTGCACAATGCCAAGGATGTAGCCTGGCATTCAAGGCCCTCAGGGACCTTGGATGTTAGAACAGACATCTGCCATTAGAGAAGGTTGATGGCCTTCACCACAAATGACCTCAGGAAAAGTGCTACCTGGTGGGCCTCTGGAGAGCCGAGCTGACCAAGGGACAGGGTGCAGAAAGAATGGAGAACCAGGACAAATGTGATCAGGCAGGCAGAGAGCTGGACCATGGGCCTAATTGTACTATCAGTGGTCCTCAGGGTAATCTTGGGCAAGGAACCCAAGACCCTATATTTCTGTATCCTGTTGAATGAGTGGGTTGAAACAGAAGGTTCATGAAGTTTTCTGTGGATAGACTGTTTGGTATTCTACAATATAGCAAGTTGGGAACAGACAGGCAGAGAGGTAAGAGGGGGCTTGTCATCAGCAGGCCAGCAGCCCCACAGCCAAGAGCTCAGATCTGTTTTCCACATGGCTCTGTTCCAAGCCCTCTTTGTGATTCACATTAATGTTATATGATACTTAGGGAACATTCATGCCCGACTCTACAGAGCAATTCCAAAAGTATTAACCAAGAACCTATACACTTATAGGTCAACAATGAGGGAAGCAGTTTCCATAATACCTTAAGAAGGGTGAGGCAGGAGTAGAACAGCAGCCCTCAAAGACCACAGGAACAGATCTGGAAATGTCATCGGTAATCCAGAAGATGGAATAATAAGGAAGAATTGTACCTGGCTTGGCTATGCGTGATCGGTGGATATGAATTCCTGTTTATTCATATTTGGTATGGACCGCGCGAATGTCACAACACACAGGATATCCAGATCAGCATGGCGAAGCCTGAGGGGCTGTCCCACTTCTTTCTGTTCACAAGCACACTCAGAATAAGCCGGAACAGACCTGGCTCCAGCAAAAGCTAAGCTGCTTTTTCTTACTTCATGACCTTGGCACTCGTGTTTTTCTTAGAACCAGGGAAGTAATACATTTTGATTTATTAGAAGGAACAAAAAAAATCAAGTCTTCTTCCTGTTCAGCTTCTGTAGAACTCCCATCTGATTATTAAAGGTCAGCGGGACCACCAAGATTATTAACATCAAGAAATGAGCTCACCAGGAGAGGGCTGATGTCACAAAGACATTTAAGAGGAACTTTCTGATGATTCTTCGGGACTGGTAATAAGCCTGGCACAGACTACCAAGATGATGGCACATTCCTTGACCTCTGGTAACCCACAGCCAAATCACGTGACTCCCAAGAGGACCCATCCCCCTCCTTTCCCACCCCAGCACCAGACAACACAAATACAGGACGCTCTTGAAAGGTTAGCATAACCACTGTGGTCACAGAGCACGCATGGCCTCAGCAGGTGCTGGTCGAAATCCCTTGTGTGTACAAAGGGCAGAGCATTATAAATAAAATTGCCCTCCATGCATCAAGTACCGTGTTCAGAACTTGCCAGAAAGGTGAGTGGAAACTTGTTAGGTGTTCTCAAGATTGGCTTCTATGGGGGAATTGGGATGGTTGCTCCCCTGTTTGTTGTCAACTGTGGTCGCTGTTATTTACAAAAGCAGCACATACTCATTGTAACGATTAACAACATTCTGGAGGTTTCTCTATGCTCACACCAATATCATGGTTTTTATTATTGTGCTCTATCATTCTGCAAGCTGTAAACCCAAGCATCTATGTGAGATGTTGGAAGGGAATATGTGAGTGAGGTGAGTGAGGAAGGTGAATGCAGGGAGAGTGTAAAATGACAGGGGACTTTGACTCTCCCCTGGGGCTTGGAGGGGAGAAAGGTGATGGGCAGCGTCCCAGAGAAAGACTAATTGAAGGCCGCAGAGCTGGGGCAGTTGAATGAGTCTCTTGATGAGCAGACTCCTGGACCTTTGAGCTGAGAGAGGTTGACGAGGTAACTTTGACTTCAGCCTGGAAGAACATCATAGGGGAATTGCGCTCCGGTGTGAGGGTAGGGAACCTGGTAAGGAGACGGGGGCCAAAAGAACAGTATTCCGGACTCCAACTGAATTTAGTTGCATTTAGTTCTGAATTTTGAAGAGAAAGGAAAAACAAAAGTGACTTTAGATGAACGAAGTGGAGAAAATGCATGAACGCGTCGAGGGGCGATGGGGTGTCTCACTTGAGAGAGGGTCATGTGGTAATACTTGCCTAATAATTGGTTTCTTGTGGGTGGATTTGCAGAAACTCCAGTAATTATTTATTGTGTTGAGTTTGATGGAGTTACAGAAATCCAATAGGCAGCATTATAAATAAAATTGCCCTCCAGCAATTGAAGTATGACTTGGGATCAGACACATTCACTTGTCCGCTGAGGAGAAATGCAGGGAATGAGGAGCAGAGGAGGCTGAGCAGAAAATGCATTCCCGAAGCATGAGCAACAGTGCTGTTGAGTCGGGACAGAGACCAGACAAGGGCGGTTCTCCCAAGTCAAGGCCTCAGAGAACTTTGAGCAGAGTGGTGGGTTGGAGAAAGCAACAAAGATGGGACAAGAAGGAGAGAGACAAGAATGAATGAGAAAGGAAATCACCGAAACAGACAGGATATCCCAAGGCCCTTGGTCAGGGTGGCGGTGGGCAGGGGATGGAGTAGCTAAATGCAAAAGCCTCAGTTGAGAGGCATGGGCAAGCTGATGAAAAAAGTAATAGAGACTCCAGTGCTTTCCCAGAGGAGAATAGTGGTGGAACTTGGGGCTGTGAGCAAACTGTTGTGCTTCGCCTTTGGTGATCCCTTCTGTAGGCTCCTCTGAGAGCACAGGCTGCTGGTGACAGGGCCACCAACCCTGGCCACACACGTGTGTGTCACAAGGATCCCCATAAGCTCATCACTCCTTGAAGGTGAACACATGCCTGCCGGCTTGCAGCAAATACAATGAATCACTGCAGTGGCGGCAGTTCTCAGCTATCTTGGCAAGGCATGTCAGCCTATATGCTTCAGTCTTGAGTCCTGGGTCCCCAGGAGTTCTGGACTGGGATGTAAAAGATTAAGCAAGACCTCAAAAGTTGTCAGCTTAGGGAACAGCTGTGATGTCAAAATCGCATTCCTGATTGTGCATTTCTTTCTCCCTCCTCCTTTAGACCGCGGTGTGTGTGGGTGTCCCCTCGCTGGCAGCCCTGCCGTGCCCAGCGCTTGATGTCCAAGGTTTTGATTGTGTGGGTTTGTGTCTTTCTGGCAGGTGTCTCCTCTGTGACTTCCCTGATGTCCCTGGCTTGGGTGCTAGCCTCCTATCACAAGCTGCTGCGGGACTCCAGGGACGACAAGAAGAGTATGAGCTACAGAGGGGCCCTGATCCAGCTCTTCTGGCGCCTCTTCACCATCTCATCCAGAGTTATCTCTTTTGCCCTCTTTGCTTCCATATTCCAGCTCTACTTCGGGATCTTCGTGGTGGTTCACTGGTGCGCCATGGCCTTCTGGATCATCCATGGCGGAACAGACTTCTGCATGTCCAAGTGGGAGGAGATCCTCTTCAACATGGTGGTAGGGATTGTGTACATTTTCTGCTGGTTTAACGTCAAGGAAGGGCGGACTCGATATCGAATGTTTGCGTATTATACGATAGTCCTGACCGAGAATGCTGCCTTGACGTTCCTTTGGTATTTTTACAGAAATCCGGAGACCACTGACTCCTATGCGGTGCCAGCACTGTGTTGTGTCTTTATTAGCTTTGTGGCTGGGATCGCATTGATGCTCTTATACTATGGTGTGCTGCATCCCATGGGGCCGCGAGCTAAGATTTTTGCCAGCTCCTGTTGTGCCGAGCTGCTCTGGGGCATCCCTTTGCCCCCCGATGTTGAGCCCATGGCACCTCAGACCCCTGGGTACCGGGGGACCCAGGTCACGCCTACCAGAGCCGTAACGGAACAACAGGAGGATCTCACGGCTGACACTTGCTTGCCCGTTTTCCAAGTGAGACCCATGGGGCCCTCTACCCCGTCGGGGCGTCCTTACCACCCAGAAGGGCCCCTCATTAAGATTGACATGCCAAGAAAGAGATACCCAGCTTGGGATGCTCATTTTGTAGACAGGAGGTTGAGAAGGACTATTAATATTCTGCAGTACGTCACCCCCACGGCAGTAGGCATTCGGTATCGAGACGGACCGCTCCTTTATGAGTTGCTACAGTATGAGTCTTCACTCTAAGAGCGTCTTGACCCAAGTTGAGAAGGGGACCTTAAGTTCGGTTTGTGGGCAAACACCGCTCACAAGAAATATAACCCTCCCTTCCCCAATACACAAAACCACCACCACCACCACCATCACTACCACCAACGCTATAAAAAAAAAAAAGAATAAGTCACAACCCCTTCAGATAAGCTTTCTTTCCAGTCGCTGTATGTATACAAAGATATTCTCTATGTTTTGTAAGTAAAAACAAAAAGAAAACTTTTCTTTTGTTTTTTACACATAAGAAACAGTATTGAAAAAAATCCCACACTATGGTTCATAGGGTGGAGAAGGAGGAGTTGTCTCCACTCCAAAAGAAAAAAAAAGTTTTATACCTTACACCAAGTGTAGATCATTTACGGGATTGGTGCTGATTGAAAGAACAAAATAAAACAAAACAAACACAAACAAACAAACAAACAAATAAAACCTTCAACTGCCTTATGCCCTTTAGGTGCTGAGTTTCATTAAGTACTGTCATGTTTCCTCATGCAAAACTCTCTGGTGACTTTTGCACCAGGAGAGGGAAAATTCAACAATCAAATGAAACCAATCTAGAGACAAAACGAAAACCAATCAACAAAAAAACCCACAAAGCAATCATTCTTCCTATCCGATTATTTGTACCAAACAAAACAAATTTACCAAAAGCAAAGGCATAGAAAACTCTCCTCCTTTTTGGTTTCTCTCCCTGTCCCCTATCCTTGCCCCTAACTTATCAGCGCCTTCTAGGAACCAAAAGGCTGGCTGTTTGAAACTCAGATGGCTGGAAAAGGTACTTGAAGGCTGACTATGTGCCATTTTAGCAATGACCTGCTAAGAATCACGATCGTTTCCCGGGATAAAGCAAAACAAGACAAAATCTTATATCTCTTTCTTGATTTCTAATCAAAATCTTATATCTTAGATCTCGCCACCTCAATATTTCTATAAGAACAGGAAATTCTAATGTAAATTAATGGAGATTTCCATTTATGTAATCAAATAACATCAGTAATAATAAAACTCAGCATAGTAGCAAAAAGAATGACATCAATTTAAAGGCACAATACTTAAATCAGTGACCGGCAAAAATGATTCGTTCTGTCATTTTAAGGCCGTGAAAGGTATACATTTATCACACGTGATATTGTGTAAGGCCTCTTTCGTTTCCATTTGGTGGGAAGCCTTAAATTGATCTGGAAAGAATTCTTCATTTTTCATTTGTGCTTTTTAAAAATATTAACAAAAGAGGAAAATTAGAATATAAAAAAAAGTCAAATTGTAATAACTGACCCATTTCAAAGACTGTTTGGTGCTTCTGTCTTTCACCATTGTGGTTGGCTGAAAGTCATTCAGCTCACTTGGTGCATCTGGGTTGAGTGGGAAATTCTGTGTGTGTAGTGAGTGCGTGTGTGTGTGTGCATTGTATGTGTGTGTGTGTGTGCCCATAGCACACGTATAGATGTGTGTATGTGTCTGCTGCAACGTCTTGCCAGAAATGTAGAAAAGAGATATAAGATAGACGCTGGGTATGGCTGAGGAGGAGTATGAGGGTGCTGGGGAGCAGGCAGGGGGGAGGAGGGGATGGTGCTTCAATATCAGCCCCTGTCTGGATGGCAAGACTCGTACCAGCAGCATACTCTGGGTCTTTGAGGCCACGTCATTTGGGTGAAGATTTGATTCAATTATTTATTTTCACATTGTACCAAGTCAAATTTCTGGAGGTGTTGTAAGTATGTTCAACCATTTTTAAATGTTATTTTTCAACGTATTACTCCTGTAAGGAATATTCTGTTCTAGGGCATCTTTTCAATC
>PITA01000110.1:0-28786 GCA_004023965.1 Spilogale gracilis
AGTTCAATATGCATAACTGAACCTACCCTTTGTTCTTGAGGTATTTCCCAAAGGAAGTTAGACCAACCTGTCCTTGTCTATTCCAACAACAAGGTAATATTTGCCATGGGATATGATGATTTCCAATGGGATGATTAAGCCATGTTATATTACTTTTCTATTGTAGCATAACAAATCACCACAAACTTAGCATCTCAACCAACACACACTTTATCGTGTCATAGTTTCATTACGTGAGCATTTTGGGCATAACTTATCTGGGTTCTCTGCTTCACAGTCTTGATAGAGTATTTTAGGTGCTGTCTAGATCTGTGTTCACATCAGAGGCTTAACTGGGGAAAGATCCACTTTCAAGCCTGTATCTATTGCTGGTAGAATTCATTTATTGTGGCTATGTAACTATATAACTAAAGTACTTCTCCTCCTCCTTCTCCTTTTTTTTGTTTGATCATGGTTGGCTAGGAGTAGTTTCTTGCCATATGGCTCTCTCTGTGGGCCATCTCACATCACATCTTGCTTCTTTAAGCCAACAAAGGGATTTTCTCTAAAGCCCATGCTACCAAAACAGAGTTTTATTTATTTATTTATTTATTTATTTATTTATTTATTTATTTATTTATTTTTTAAAGATTTTATTTATTTATTTGACAGAGAGAAACACAGCGAGAGAGGGAACACAAGCAGGGGGAGTGAGAGAGGGAGAAGCAGGCTTCCCGCCGAGCAGGGAGCCCGATGTGGGACTCGATCCCCGGTCTCCGGGATCATGACCTGAGCTGAAGGCAGTTGCTCAACCAACTGAGCCACCCAGGCGCCCCGCAAAACAGAGTTTTAATGTATCTATTAGCATAATCACAGGAGTCAGAGCCCATTATCACTGCGAGATAATGTAACCTAATCAATTCAGAGTCATCTCATCACTTGGTCATATACTGTTGTTTAGAAGCTAGTTTCAAAACCCATTCCACTCAAGAAGAAGGAAAGTCAATGATAACACTAGTAGGGAAGGACATGGAGTAGATAGAAGCCAATCTATAATTCTGCCTACCACAGAGTGCTGCAGGAAAGAGGATGGGGAAAAAAAAAAATCCAGATTGTATATTTTAGTTCATGAGGAGGACTGTAGAGATAGCCCTGCAATAAATAGATAGACAAATAAATAAATAAATAATAAATAGTAAATTCTTCTCCCTATACCTTCAAGGACTTAATATACTCCCTGTAAATGTGGTGGGATAATTATTTCCACTGCTTCTATGAAATTGGTGTTTCCATGAGCTATACTATAACTTTTATTCTGATCATATCCTCCTTCCACCCAGAGCTTTTATCCAGAAGAATGAGAAGAGAGACAGGGAAATTTCATAAAACTAATAGAGACCTATTATGTACCTTGCATAAGTCTTTGTGGGGGATTTGGCAAGCAGTGTACATAACTTGTTACTTCTTTCTTTGC
Source organism: Spilogale gracilis (assembly GCA_004023965.1). Classification (NCBI taxonomy): domain Eukaryota; kingdom Metazoa; phylum Chordata; class Mammalia; order Carnivora; family Mephitidae; genus Spilogale; species Spilogale gracilis. The sequence continues at coordinate 1,454 of PITA01000110.1, forward strand.
CCTGAGATCATTGCTAGGAATAAGAGGAGGTGAACCCTTTTTAGGGATAGTTGCATTTATATGACCAAAATGTATTTTCAAGACTAGAAAGAGATAATGGAGGTAAAGTCAGAAATCTTTCTGAGTGATATTTGAGGAGACTGTTCCAGTACTCAATAATACCAGATTCTTATGTTTCTTAGGTACTGTGGAAGTTCCATTAAAGGACACTCAGCCCATTGCTGAATGGTTTTTGCCAGAAATTCATACCCTTTTCAGACTGTAAATGATCCAGAAAGTCAGATATTATGCAGGTTGATGGTAGGGGCCATAGTGGTATGGACAGCCTCGGCTGATTAAAGTGGAACATCAGTCCTGTAAACCTGGAAAACTGTAGACATAGAGTTCCAGTCTGTGAAGATGAATATATTGCAACATCTAGAATGATGGTAGATCTAAGTAGACAGCAATGGTTTGTGCAGTTGGGTTAGTGCAGCTCAGTCAGCTGTTTGGTTAGTCATTCTCATCAGAGAACAGATTCTTATGGGCAGCAGATAGTGAGTAGTTTTCTAGGGCTGCTCTTATAAATTAGTATAACTTGATGGCTTAAAACAACAGAAATTTATTCTCCCACAGATCTAGAGTCCAGAAGTCCAAAGTCAAGGTGCCAGCAAGATTGGTTCCTTGTGAAGGCTCTGAGGAAAAAAATGGGTCCATGCCTTAGTAATAACTTCTGGTGGCTACACACAATTCTTGGTGTCCCTTGGCTTATAAATGTATCACTTCAGTCTCTTCCTCTTCACATGGTCTTCCTCTTTGGGTACCTTCTGGGTTGGTGTGTGTTTCTCTCCTTTCTCATATAAAGACACGAATTATTGGATTTAGCCACACTAAATCCAGGATGATCTCCTCTCAAAATCCTTAATTTAGTCACATCTGCAAAGGAACTATTTCCAAATAAAATAGCATGCTTTCATTGATACCTGGACCATATTCAACCTAATATAGTGACCCATGTGGCTCAGTGAGAAGCCATGATTTGTTTTCACAGTTTGTGGCTCCAAAGAGATGTGCTTTAATCTACTAGTTTAGTCTTCAGCTGGGGTTAGGTTAGAGAGGGAGGAAGGAAGCAGAATACAGAGGGAAAAAATGACTGTATGATTAAGCAAGTCTTTGAGTTTGCTTTTATTTTTACACCACATTGTTCATGGCTCAACCAAAATGTTTTTCTAATGTTTTCTGTCTACCCAAAGCCCTACCTTAAATTGCAAGTTCCTCTTTGCAGACAGTATTTGTTTTAGCTTTGGAACACTGTGGTTTAGTTGCCATGAAGCCAGGGTCTTAGCTAGGACCATGGTGGTGCCTCCCCATTACATAATGATATCCTTCCCTCATTGTTCTCTCCCCTCAGAGGAGAGTAAACAACAAAGTACCACGTGAACAGCTTGTTTAATGCTATCTTTCACTGCTCAGCCTTTAAATACTGATTCTTCTGTTCCCATTCACTAAGACATTGGGACATACTCCCTCCCAGTTCATTACTAGGGCAAGAACGGGCACTGCCAGATCCCAGTGAGTCATATTGTATTCCTTGTCCCAGCCAGGATGCCCTCATCCTTCCTCTCTTAGAAAAAAAATTTCTGTCAACATCAAATTCTCAATGCCAACCTGTCAAGAACTGTGAAAGGGCTAAGATTGTTAGCCTGCCACAGTTTCATGGATGCTGACTGAGACTGCTAGGCAGAAAGGATTTTATTACTCACATCATAACAAGCATCATGAGTATTAGTGAATTTTGGGTCAGTTCTACTTGACCTTGAGTCCCATGGGGTGATGTAGATGTGTTCAGACTTATCTGTATGTGTAGTAGTTTGCATAACAAGGAGAATCCATGAGTTTGGGAAGCCTGAATATTTCTTAATGGGGACTAATCATGTCTGCCCTTTGCTCCAGAGAGATACGCTATCTCTGTATTCCAAGGATGTTTGTACAGTAAAGACAGTTGAAAAGATAGTTCAGAAAAAGAAGCAGTTTAATACCCCTGCAAAATATCTGGAAGCAGGAGAGATCCATATAGAATTGTCTTTCAGAAAAATCTAGTGCACTGAATTCAGGGTCATCTTTTATACAGTATAATTTGTGGAAATGTCATTTTATTGTTATATAATATCTTGAATTCAAACATGTTTTCAACAAAATTAAATATTCAGTACTAGTCCAAGTCATTGAACTGTCATGACAGTTCCATAACAGATGACCATATTTTGTAGACTTAAAAAAAAAAGGGACTTTAAGATCACTCATATATTGATCCATAGGGAAAAATAATTTTGATTTTTTAAATTAATGTTTATGAGATATATTAACACAAATACTTTAGCTTTTAATTTATAATGGCTATGAATTTTGCTGCCTCAGGTTATAAGCTTATAAATGAAAGAAAAGCTCCATAAAAGTAAAAAGCTAAGCAAAAATAAAAAATACATTTGATAAAGTACTAATTACACAGTCATTAATGGTGTGTATATAATAATGGCATTTTTAGTCTCAATAAAAATATAAAACTGAAACTGATACTCAACTGTAATGCTATCTCTTTAGCAAATACTTATGTTGGTAATAGAGCACATATTTCCAAAAAACAAATTTCTCAATGAAAACAGGTTAACTAGGGAAACCTGCAGTAATGTTTACCTACTAGAGGTATGCAGGAAGAAGCTCTTAAACACTTGAGACTTAAATTAAGTGAGAATACTTAGATCAAGTAAAGACTGGAATAAGTAATTTCTTAGTATGTATCTGTGCATAGTGTCAATTCTTTCTTGATTTTATGATTCTAGCAGAAACCTCTAATGCCCATTTTATTGATAAAGTACTAACTAAAGGTCCAATGGTATCTAATTTTGAGAATTAGCCCTTATAGTTGTAACCTAGAATATATGAGACTCTAATAATATGGGGGAAATCTTTCTAAAGTTTAAGTTTTAAGAGACTCAATTTGAAGAAAATAATCGGGGTACCTGGGTGGCTCAGTGGGTTAAAGCCTCTGCTTTCCGCTCAGGTCATGATCTCAGGGTCTTGGGATGGAGGCCCACATCGGGCTCTCTGCTCAGCAAGGAGCCTGTTTCCTCTGCTCTCTCTGGCTGCTTCTCTGCCTACTTGTGATCTCTCTCTTTCTGTCAAATAAATAAATAAAATATTTTAAAAAATAAAGAAAATAATCAAATTATAGTATATGGTAAAACATGTTTTTAATATACTAATAATTATTAAATATTTTTGGAAATTTAATGGGTTAATTAACATGAAAGTCAGAGGCTTTGGGGCGCCTGGGTGGCTCAGTTGGTTAAGCGACTGCCTTCGGCTCAGGTTATGATCCCGGAGACCCGGGATCTAGCCCCATATCGGGCTCCCTGCTCCGCGGGAAGCCTGCTTCTTCCTCTCTCACGCCCCCTGCTTGTGTTCCCTCTCTCGCTGTGTTTCTCTCTATCAAATAAATAAAATCTTTAAAAAAAAAAATAATAAAGTCAGAGGCTTTTTTAAAATCAGACTAAAATATTCCAATAGAGAGTTCTCTTGGTGGTCCTCCTTAAACTTTCTCCTTAGTTTTGCATTTACCCCTCATCTTTACAGTGATGGGTTTATGTTAATCTTATATAAGATATTGAAAATTTAATTAATAACAGACTGTTTTATTGTCTCAAATAAGATATGCATTTTTTAGTAATGACTTAAAAGTTGCATGCTCAGAGAGGGTGCTTATGAATTGTGTGTGCACACATGCATGCACCACACTCATATTCCTTTTGGCAGCATTATGAACACATAGATGTACTAGAAATCATTTAAGTTAATGTCAGTAATTTTATTGTACCAGCATTGCCTGTCCTTCAGTTTTCAAAAAGTTATTTTAACTAAAGTTCATTCATTCTCTTAGTCATAGGATACTTATTTAAGCCAAAAAAAATCCCTTTTTAATACAATATTATTTTCCAGGTGTGATAGATGTTCTGTAGTTCTTCAGTTTTTTGGTTTGGTTTTGGATTTTTCTCTGTCTCTGAAATGATAAAGAATAACTTTGTGGACCTTGTGTGGATTTCATTTCTCTGTTTTATGAAATAATGTAATATATGAAATGATATAATGCAATGTTTTTAGATGTCAAACAAACAAGTTACAAGAACTTTGAGCACATTAAGCCATTTAGAAAAAAAAAAAATTAGACCCTCTCTGGAAATATCTGTGATGGTGTCCATTTTTATCTTAGGGACTTTTATCCCCCATTACTATGTGATATCATGATTACATAAGTAACTGTTCTTAGAAGTTTCTCACTCAAACGGTATAAAGTAGGCAGTGTGTTAACATGTAGACTACAATGACTGTGCTATGAATATTTATATATTTTGACATTTAGGAAGAATATTCCTTTCCATACTAACCCCAGCAGTGTTTTAGTTGATATATTTCTAAAAATGGAGCAATTCGTTTTTACTATGTCACTTTGGACTTAAGGGACACATAACCTACCTTTTCTTGGGCATAAAATTCAGCTGTCTTATTTCTACTACATGAATTATGCCTAGAAGCTGTGCAGTCACAAATGCTTTAATGCTTTCTGTTTCTACATTTATTTATCCCTAGGTAGCTGCATTCACAGAATTGAAAGGGATATCAAGAAATTGTAGAGCCTGGGGCGCATGGGTGGCTCAGTCAGTTGAGCGTCTGCCTTGGGCTCCAGGTCATGGTCCCAGGGTCCTGGGATTCAATCCCACATGGAGCAGGGAGTTGGTGTCTCCTCCCTCTGCCTGCCACTCTGCCTACTTGGACTCCTCTCTCTCTGTCTGTCAAATAAATAAGTAAAATCTAAAAAAATATTGCAGAATCTATATGTAGAATGACATCTTAACTATATGAAATAGTCCTTTCTTTGTAGGATCTCCAGAAAAAAATAATCACCAAATTATTTTGGGAATTTGCTTGGGTAACACCAAATATAGTATTAGAAAATTCTTTTCCTGATCTCATGTAAATGTTCTCTGTAGTCTAAATCTTTTGTCACATCTTTTGCAAAATATGGGAGTCTTGTTACCTTTCTTATAATCTATCCAAGAAAGAACAATGGTATTACCAATGGATCTTCTCTTTCTTTCTGGAATGGTTGAAGCTGTCCTCAGTCACTTTCTATTCTTTTCAGCTATAAGGTTTGAATTTTGCTGAGAATCAGAAATATTCAAAGAAAAATAAATAGGCTACATAATGATTTTAAAGCCCATCAGACACATTACCATACAGTTTGTGGATCTTAAATTTAACCAGTATATGTTCATGCTTTCTAGTTCTTTAAGGCTGTATTGCCAGGGCTTTTATTGTTTTACTGAGGTAAAAATTATATAATGTTATATGCATGATTCTTAATGCACAAATCAAGAATTTTGGGGTTCCTGGGTGGTTCAGTGGGTTAAAGCCTCTGCCGTCGGCTCAGGTCATGATCTCAGAGTCCTGGGATGGAGGCCTACATCAGGGCTCTCTGCTCTGAGGGAGCCTGCTTCCTCCGCTCTCTCTGCCTGCCTCTCTGCCTACTTGTGATCACTCTCTGTGTCAAATAAATAAATAAAATCTTTTTTTAAAATTGAGAAATTAATACCAGCATTCCAGCAAAAATATCAAACATTACCATTATCATAGAAAGTTCTTCTATATCCATTTTCTGTCAACACTTTATCCCTGTAGGCAACCACTATTCTTGATTTTGAACACCACAGATTAGTTTCCCTGATTCTGAAGTTCATGTAAACAGATCATGTTGTCTTTTTCTTTTTCTGTGCAAACTGTTTTAGAGACTCATCCATGCTGTTTTATATATCACTAGTTCATTCTTTTTATTGCCGAATAGTATTCCATTGTATAAATATACCAATTAACTCATTTTCCTATTGAAAGGAAAGTTTAAGTTCTATTTCAGTTCTACCTACTCCATATCCTCACCAATATGTGGAGGTGTCAACTTTTTAAAATTTAGACATTCCAGTGGGTATGAAGCAGCATATATTATGAGTTCAATTTTCATTAACCTAAAGAATGATTTTAAATATATTTTATAGCAATTGTCTGTTCAACTCTTTTGTCCATTATGGAATACACTGTCTTTTAAAAATCTATTCAATTTTGTAATTATTTATATATTCTGGACACATGTTCTTTATGAGATATATTATTGATAATATTTTATTCCAGTATGGCTCACCTATTTATTCTGTGAGAAGCAGAAGTTTATAATTTTGTTGAAATTTATTCCCATTTTTAATGACTGGTGCCTTTTGTGTCCAAAAAGGCAAGGATTTACCCACCTCAAGATTACAACTTTCTCTTCATTTTCAAAATGTCTTTGCTCAGTTATCCTTACCTTTTTAAAAATGGTATCAGCTATCAGTTTTCCTCCAAAATAAAAGTACTATGGGAATTTTTTATTACGATTGAGGAAAATCTATAGGCCTACTTGTGGACTATTAACACATTATAATATTGAGTCTTTTATGCATAAATCTGTAATCTTCTTCTTAAAATCTAGTAGTCTCATTAAGTTTTATAACCATTCATTATATATTTTTCCTAATTTTTTTGATGATAGTGTAAAGGTGTTTTTTAAAAACTGATTCATTTTTCAAACTTTTGTTAATTATAAAACACAATTAATTTTTTTCTGACCTTATTTCAGACCTTATTGCTAAATTCACTTTTTTAAAAATTTGCATATTTTATAGAATTTTATAGATGGATAGTAATGTCATCTTTCAGTATTACAGTTATGTTTTTTTTTCTAATATTTTTAAAATTTATTTTTCTTGCTTTATTAAATGGACTGGAATTCTAATACAGTATTAAATAGTTCTTTTTCAAATCACAAGGGGGTGTTAATTGTGTTAAATGGTTTTTATACATCTATTGAATTTTTCACATTGCTTTTTTTTCTTTAATCCTGCCAGTAGACTGATTTACATTAATAGGTAATAAATGTTAATCTGATATTGTAATTCTTGAATAAGATCCACTGAGTCATATGGTTACAATAATTTTTAGATATTGCTGAATACAGTTTGGTAAGATTTTGTTAAGAATTTTTGTGTCTAAAGGGGCTCCTGGGTGGCTCAGGGGGTTGAGCCTCTGCCTTCGGCTTAGGTCATGATCTCAGGGTTCTGGAATCGAGTCCCGCATTGGACTCTGTGCTTGCCGGGGAGCCTGCTTCCTCCTCTCTCTCTGCCTGACTCTCTGCCTATTTGTGATCTCTCTCTGTCAAATAAATAAAACAAAAAGAATTTTTGTGTCTGTGTTCATAAGGAATATTATTCATTAATTGTCTTCCCTTATAAAGTATTTGGAAGCTTTGGGTTCAAGGTTTAGATAGACTCATAAAACAAATTTAGGGAGTTCTCTCCTCTGCCAATTTCTGTAAGAAGTTGGATAAGAACAATATCATTTACCCATAAATATTCAATAGAATTCACTAAAACCATTTGTGCCTGAATTTACTTTTAGAAAAAGTTTTGTGTCATAATGTGGTGTTTAAATTGGCATAATGCTATGCCATTTCTCTCTAAATTTCTTTAAGTTTTCATATTTGTGTTCTTTAAGTAATTTGTCCATTTATTCTAAGTTATATTAATTAGCTTAACTACAATCTTATTAGTAGGATTGACAATAATATCTCCTATTTCTGATATCAGTAATTTTTACCTTTTTTTTTCTTTGTTTTTCTATTCACTTCTTGTAGGAGTTCAACACTTTTACTAATATCTTCAAAGAATCAACTTTGGGGGCACCTGGGTGGCTCAGTGGGTTAAAGCCTTTGCCCTTGGCTCAGGTCATGATCTCAGGGTCCTGGGATTGAGGCCCATATCAGGCTCTCTGCTCTCTCTCTGCCTACCTCTCTGCCTTGTGATCTGTCTCTCTGTGTCAAGTAAATATATAAAATCTTAAAAAAAAAAAAGAAAAAAAAACTTAAAAATCAACTTTGGCTTTGTTAATTTTCTATATTATTTCTTTTCTGTTTTCTTTTCTTTTCTTTTTTTTATTCTTATTTTTTTCCATAACGCAATGACCCTACCCCTCCTCCTCACCCACCAGCAACCTTCAATTTGTTTCCTGAGGTTTGTCTCCTTTCCTGGTCCCATCTTGTTTCAGTTTTTTTCCTCCCTATCCCCTAACCCCCGACGACCACCCCCGGCTCTCAAATTCCTTATATTAGAGAGATCATATAATTGTCTTTCTCTGACTGACTTATATCTGCAACTATGATTTCCTTTATTCTACTTACATTGTTTCAGTTTATTATCTTTTTTCCCAGCTTAGGGAGGGCTATAAAAGTGTGTAGCATGGTGCCTATCATTAATAACACTGCATTATATACTTGAAATATGATCTCACATGTTCTTACCACACACAAAAAATGATATGTTAAAGATATGTGAGGTGATGAATGTGTTAATTCACTTGATTGTAGTTATCATTTCATAATGCATATATATCTTACATCATTACATTGTACAGCTTAATCTTTCTTCTACTCTAGTATAAACATTTAAGCTACACAATTGCTTCTAATATTGCTTTTGCTGCATTCCACAAACTGATTTCCCTATTGTTATTCAAGTGAAAATATTGTCTAATCTCTCTTCCGATTCTTCTTCAAATCATGAATGATTTTGAAATGTATTGCTTAATTTCCAAATATTTGGCATTTTCCTAGACATTTTCTCATCAATCTCTAATTTATGTATGTTGAGTCAGAGATATGCTCTGTAAAATTTCAGTATGTTGAAGTTTATTTTATGGTGCAGCATAGGCTGTATCATAGTAAAATTCTATCTGTTCTTGAAATTCAGAATGTGTATCTTATATTTATTAGTGCAATATTCTATTAATGACAGTTGGGTAAAGTGGGTTGATGATGTTCATTTCTATTTCCATTCTCCTTTATGCTGGTATTGTCATATACTTTATATGAAGTAAACCTCCAAGTAAAATATATTGGTTTTTCTATAAAGAGTTTTATTTTAAAGAAGTTAAGATGACAGATTTTATGTCTGTCATCTTTTCTTTTCATCACACTCTACTTCTTCCTGTAGATCCAAGTGTGCATGCTTGACCATTTCTTGTAATATACGTAGTTAAACTTGTATGAAATTCTCTCAGCTTTTCTTATCTGAAAATATTTTCTTTGAATCTTACACACATTAGTAAAAAAATCTTATGTGGTGTCTTTGACTTTCTTGTCTAGTTGAATTTTGAATTATAAAATTTTGCAATAATTATTAGACATTGGAATTATGTGCTTATATGTCTATTGCAAACTTTCCAAAATGAACAATAATGAAAAATTCAATGAACACAGCATTTTAATATTTAAATTTCAACTAATAGAAACTTTTAACTTCGACTAGTAGCCAGTTGCAAATATTCTGTTTGTTTGAAATAATAATGCAACATTCCCAAATATTTGAAAGAGATCTTAAATCTATTCAGTTACAACTAAGCTACCTCAGAACACAAATTCATTCACTCTATGCAGGTACATAATTTTTCAGAAGTCTATTATATTTTAAACATACACTATAAACATAAATATTTTGCTCTCATCTCAAAGCAAATTCATGCAGAATTTTAGGAGAATCATTCTATACATGATTCCCTCTTGCTGATGGCACATAGGAATTGCACACAGAATATCGTTGTTATGAGGTACCTGTTTTCTCATGAAGCCCTTAGGGGTATGATTTCTTAAAAGTAACTTAATTCCAGGCATGACACACAGAAACACAAAATCTACCAAATGTGTTGATTAACAATCATTAAACCCACTGGCAATGCCAAATTCTGTGTTTACTTTTAACATCTCCTTTAGTTTAACCTAATGCTTACAACATCAGTTTTTTCCATATGCTTAGGTAATGTACCTAGGATGACTGTATACTAATGGAGAATTGTTCCTAAGTAAGCTGACTCCAATAAAGCTTTCTCTTCCACTTGGACTCAAAAGACATGTAGCTTCCTTTGCAAGGATGATGTTTTATTGCATTACCTCTAGTAATGAACGTTATCTGCCTCATATTTCATTCTAGGTACTTTGTAAGTCATCTTCTGTATTCTCTGGCTTTGTCTTACATATTCTGTCCTTTCAGAACATTAGTTCTGTTATAGACTTAAATGTGTGTGTTTCCATAACAATTCATATGTTAAAACTCAAACCCAAATTTAATGGTATTAGGAGTTGTGTCTTTGTGAGATGATGACATACTATAGTGATGTATCACCTCAGGCCTGTTAGAATGACTGTCATCAAAACAATGAGAGATAACACGTGTTGGTGAAGGTGTGAAGAAAAGGGAACCCTTGTGCACTATTGGTGGGCATGTAAAAGTGAAGCCTTCAGAAACGGGGTTAGTGCCCTTATAAGAGACTCCTCAGAGCTCTCTTTCCCTTTCTTCCATTTCTGCACTGTGAGGATACAGTGAGAAAATGCCTGTCTATGAAGCAAGAAGCAGACTCTCACCAGACACTAAGTCTGCAGGTACTTTGATCTTGAACGTCACAGCCTCCAGAACCATAGGAAATAAACATTTGTTTAAGACATCCAGTCTAAAGTATTCTGTTACAGCAACCTGAACAGCTTCAGACTAGGCCACTTTTCAGCTACTTGGTTATGCTTAGATGTTTTATCCTTAGATTTAATGATCAAAGGAATTCACATTTTTATCATAATCTCATATGATTTTGCTGTAGGTAACTAAATTTCCTAAAAACAATTTGTGGTGATGTGTCACATTGTACAGAAAATTCTCTTCAAAGTCTCTCTTGCTAACTTTTGGGAGATCCAGGCTTGGCCAGACAATAGTAAAGGCAGCTACTTGCACAAAGCTGTTCTGTTAGAGAAAAAAGTGTTATGTTAGAGAAAATCAACATTACATTATAAAAATGTTTAGGTTTTTCCTTCCCTGTCTATAAAAATAATGTGAAAAAGGTTACTGATAGATTTGTTTATGCAAATTAATTGCTGATTTTTGATAGTCATTGATCACTGACTTTGTAAACATTAGTGCATTTGGGTTTTATGTCTAGTTTAACATCAACTATTTACTGAATTTAAAGATATTTTCACAAATCAAGGAGATAATTAATTATATACTCAACCCACTGTTATAACAGGGACCTATTAATAGCCATCTTAAGCCTCAAACTCAGTGTCATAGGATATAATTATTAACTTTGACTAATATTCTGGCAAACTTTTTATGAATGTTTTGTGCTATTTTCTGTTCTAGGGCTAGAGATCTCTCTTAGTAGAACAGCAATTGCTGAAGGCCTGAAGAATAACAATGGCAATTCAGCTTAAATATCAGCAATGATCCCAGATAGCTTATTTTTTGAAGTGAGAGTATTGCTTTTATATATTACTTTTTATTTCTGACACGTTATTTAAATAATTTTTTCTAATTAAAATATTAATTACATTCTACATGAAAACTTAATTTTTTTTTCCTTTTCACAAAATAGCATCTCAGTGTGTTTTTCCTGTCATCACAAATGTCTGTAGTCATGTTCTGTCTCTAGCACCATTCTTCAGAATGTAATCATAGGGCATAGTAAGAAGTATTGTTCCTTTACAAGCATTCTCTAGCCCATTAGCTATGTATTAGAAAAGAACTATGTAGCATTCATGAAATCTACAAAATATCTGATGGGAGAAAACATGTTCAAATCATGTATCTGATAAGGGGTTGCTATTCAAAATATATAATATATAAAGAGCTCATACAACTCAATAGCAAAAAAAAAAATCCAATTTACAAATGAGCAGAAAAACTGAATGGACATTTTTCTTAAAGAAGACATACAGATGGCCAAGAGATACATAACTAATCAAAAGGGAAATAAAAATGAAAACCACAATGACATACCCTTACACCTGTTAGATTGATTGTCATGAAAAAGATTAGAGGAAACAAGTATTAGTGAGGATGTAAGAAGGGAATCCTTATTTACTGAAAGTGAGAATGTAAACTGGTACAGCCACCATGGAAAAAAATATGGAATTTATTACTCAAAACTGTTAAAAAGTGAATTACCATATGATCCAACAATCCCACTTTTGGATAAATAGCCAAGGCAAACAAAATCACTGTCTTATTTTTTTAATTTTATTTTTAATGAATCATTGAACACTACATCAAAAAACTAATGATGTACTATATGCTTACTAATTGAACATAGTAATTAAAATTTTTTTAAAAATCACTGTCTTAAAGAGATATTTGCATCTCTGTGTTCATTGCTGCATTATTTGCAATAACCAAAACATGGACAAATAGATAAAGTAGCTGTGGGGTGTATGTGTGTGTGTGTGTGTTTGTGTGTGTGTGTGTGTGTTAGTATGTATGCATGTGTGTATGTGTCTGTGTATATTTATAGCCATAAAAAGAGAAATCCTGTCATTTGTGACAGCATGGATGTGCTTTGAGGGCATTATGCTAAATGAAATAAGTCACGTAGAGAAAGACAAATACTGTATGATCTTGAATATATGTAGATTCTTAAAAATATAAACTTGGGGAAAGAGGGAATAGATAAGTGGTTTCCTGAAATGAGGATTAGAGGGAGAGAAATGAGTAAAAGTAGTCAAAAGATACAAGCTTCCAGTTAGAAGGTAAGCAGGGGATATAATGTACAGCATAGTGACTATAATTACCAATACTGTATTATATATTTAAAAGTTTCTAAGACAGTAAATCTTAAAAGTTCTCATCATAAAAAATGGTAACTGTGTAAAGTGAAGATGTTAAATGAACTTATAATCACTTTGCAATATTACATAACTCATTATGTTGTAATACCTTAAAATAGTGCAACGTGTTATATGTCAATTATATCTCAATAAAACTGGGAAAATGGAAAATTCCTGTAACACTAGGGGACTATTTTCAAATATAAGACATTTTTCAATATTTACTTTTAATTAAGCTATTAATTTTCTATTATTTTAATTGAAATAGTTATTTTTAAAATTTTTATTCTCAAAAACACTTGTATACTATGTGTGTGCTTTCAGATTTTACTGTGCACTGAAAACATTGATTATCCCACAACAATCTATTTAACCTTAGAAAAGGGTGGTTAGCAATAATTTAAAGCTCTGTCATTTCTATAAAGTTAATCATATACGATTTACCATAGTTTCATTTTAAAAAATCATATATGCAACTCTTGCAGGTGTTTGGTAAAAAGCAAGTGGACAGATTTTGGAATGAAATACTGTGAATCCCCCATCATTATATGTACTTATTCTTTTTCTTTTTTTATTATTTGGGCCTGCAACCTTCTTCTTGCCAGTATGTTCAACTGTATTATGATGTGACAGGTGGCTACCCTTCCTTCCCGTGTTTCAACTGATTTGAAATAAGTGGCCTAAGGTGCTTGGTGGGTCATCAGCTCCCATATATCTTGGTTGTCAGCTTGAAATGTGGGATTCGTAAGTGACATATCACCTATCTACCCGATCCAGTGACTCCAGTGGAATTACAGTTTCAGACTCAACTTAAGCAGCTTATAGTTGTCGCCTTACACTTGAGCAGCTAAATTTTATTACTCAAAAATGTTAGCCCACTCTAAGCAGCTGCAGATATGGTTTCATGGTAATTGGTAGTTCTTTTCAGATACTGTTTGATAAATGTATTGTGTTCAGTACACAATAATTTAACATATTTGAAATGTTTTTGTACTGGTTAGATTTTACTAAAAACAACAAAAAATCTACTTCTCAATAATATGTGAGGACAGTGTGGTTGCAAGGCAAAGGGTAAAACTATTTTTTCAAATTTTCTCTTATAATTTTTTCTGTGATATCAGATTCTCAATAATGCAGTATTATTGAAAATTTTATTTGTGATCTTATTATTTGGTGTCCTAGAACTATGTTTTCTAAGATGTACCCAAGAAATGATTAGATATCATCTGAGAAATTAACTTTGAAAATAAAAACACACCATGTAAAACTTCTGAATAATTCTTTAACATTTTTTACTTGGAAAATAACTGTCTATCTGCCCCACTACTAAGTTCTTAACTCATTTTTAAGTAATTTATTTCCTTTCAAAAAAAAGGGGGGGGGAGCACATCATAAAAGTTGGGGTATAAAAATTTATCAAAATATCTCAATTCTTAGGTATAAAATTTCTTAACAAAATTTATAATAATATTGAATTTGCATTTCTCACAAACTGATTTAAAATTTTATCTGAGATGCTGACTAGGAAGTAAAAAACGAATTAAAACAAAAAAATATAATGATCATTATAAGCATCTAAAACCCAGTCCTAGGGGAAGGATATTTATGATATGCAATAAAATATTTGGGAAGTCACTGCAAACAATATGCAAATAATTTCCATACATAGATTGTCCTCATTTTATGTATATAAGGAAATGCCTAATATAATTGGGAAATTTTATATAGCACAAGAGTAGTGATTAAAATTTGTATGAAATCATGCTCATAATGAATTTCTTTAAAATATGAGTAATCGCTATTAAGAAATCAGCCTTGCTTATGGAATTATTAAACCAGTTTAAACTAAAAATCTAAAGATATTTCTATTGGAAGTACTATTAAGATCAGTTAATATATTAAATGATTATGTTCTAATTCCACAATTGAGAAGAAAATATATTAATTCAGGCATGGGGAAAATTCCATTTAGTGAAATAAAAGTTAAAATGCAAGTGAACTTTTTAATTTGTAAAAAACAGTAATTAGGAAATTTGAATGAATTTTCTTGATATCATCGAGACAGCCCTTTTCCCAAGAGGAGGAAATTTGCCAAGCAAAATGGACTTTTTTTTTTTTAAATGGTGGTTTCTTGCTGATTGATCTTTTACCATTAGTTTTTATTGGGATTCTAAAAGTCATACATTATGTGACCTTTTTAACAAGGTATTACTATGTTATGGTTGTTAACTACTTAGAATCTTTAAAACAATGATAATTATTTCTTTCAGGTTGTATGAATACAAATTCTAAATTTTGTAGTTAGAAGGTGAAAAAGTTAAACCAATTTGTAACATGTAATTTTGCGACCTCAACTTTTGTAGTAAATCTAACTAGTGATTTGACTACCATCACATTCATCCCTCTGGCCATCCATACCACTTCTTTCCCATTAGAACACAAGAGCTTTCCCCTGAGAATATCCAAATTTATGTTCCTTGATCGTTTCACTAACTCTTGTGCTCTAAGATAGTGAAATATAAAGTTGCACATATTAACACCTGGGCAGGCAAGTTCATTTCATATCTGCTAAAATCACTGAATTAGATTTGATATTATCTTGGATGTACACTTAACCAATTTCCTAACATGGAAGCATTCAGTTATAAATCTAAATAAAATCAAACACTAAAGTAAAACAAAATTCTGAAGATGTAATTTAGTATGATGTCTATTAAAAAAAAAAGAAAAATGCTTGAAGATGAAAGGTCTGTTGCTCACTTTTATTTTCTCTAAATTAGTACCATTTTCCATTTTTGAAACCAATGTTCACTTTCAGTTTATCCCAGAAGTTTAGATTATCTTGAACATTAGACAATTTATAATTGAATGCTTACAGGATAAGAAGTTTTGCTCTTTCATTTGATGGACTGTGTCATGCTAGAGCCTGGCAGTGCTTTTTATTTGACCTTTCTCCTTAACTCTATTCATCTTAAACTCCTTGTCACATGAGTGACAGGCCATCATGATGTGATGGAAGACAAAACTTCAAAAAGATGCATCACCTTGTCAGATAAATGCAGATCAGAAATCCTTTTTTAAGAATGTTGAGTGAGTTAGAGGACAACTGAGGCTAAATTACGTTGTAATATTGAAAAGTAGAATATACTTTGGAGATCAAAGATTACTGTTGGAACAACTTTAATAAAATTTATAAAGGAAAATTCTGAATGACTCTTATGATCTTTCCTATAAAATGAGAAATGTGGCAAGACAAAAAATTTGCCTGTGAAATGAAAGAAAACTGTCTAAGTAGGGATGTTCACACACACACACACACACACACACACACACACACACACACACACCTTGTTAAAGTTTGGGCATTTACTTACAAAAATAAAAAAACACCTTTATAGGAACATATACAAAGATTAATTAATTCAGAGCCCCTGATACTGCTAAGAATTTTGATGCAACTGAAGATGGGCAGTTTTATATCCCTTGAGCAGAAATCAACTCTCTCCTCACAGAGCAGACAGTACTGAGGAGAAGAAAGGGGTAGATTTCCTCATCTTTTGTAGGTCATTCATCTCACATCCAAGACTTTTTATTACAAAGTCCTGAAAGATTCTCTGCTTTGTGTGTTTATACCAACAGACAGAGACCATTCATATTGTAAATCAATGAACTAGTTTCTTGCTTTGGCAAGATCAGCAGTGATTTAGTGGTAGAATATGAGCACAGAGTAAAGACATTGACCTGACACATTTTTATCCTGTCCCATGTGAATAGATCTCTTCTATCCATAAAAGAACAGTGAAATATGAGACACAAAATAATCACAGGATAGAAATGCTATTGCCCTGGAACAGAAATGGAGGAATGTAAAGAGACCTGAGTCCTCTCTACTACAAGACACTGGTATCTGATAAAATGGTGAAAAAAGACAGTACAACTCTACACACATATAGACACATATATATTTTCTTTGTTCATGTACTTAGTCATTCTGAGTCATGTGCTATGTATTTTTAGAATAATAAAGCAATCAGAATGGACAACTAAAAATAGACTGTCTCCAAAATTTTATATATATTAATTAAAAGAATATATACTCTGGGGCCAACTGGGTGGCTCAGTCGAACTCTCAATTTCAGCTCCAGTCAAGATCTCAGTTTGGTGGGGGCGCTTGAGTGGCTCAGTTGGTTGGGCGACTGCCTTCGGCTCAGGTCATGATCCCGGAGACCCGGGATCGAGCTCCATATCGGGCTCTCTGCTCAGCAGGAGGCCTGCTTCTCCCTCTCTCACTCCGCTGCTTGTGTTCTCCCTCTAGCTCTGTTTCTCTCTGTAAAATAAATAAGTAAATAAAATCTTAAAAAAAAAAAAAAAAGATCTCAGTTTGGTGAGACTGAGCCCCACATGGGGTTCCATGCTCAGTGTGGTACCTAGGATTCTTTCTCTCCATCTGCCTTTCTCTCCACCCTTACTCCCTGCAATGAGTATATACATGCATGTGCATGTTTTCTCTCTCTTGAAAAAATAAATACATCTTAAAAATAAATAAATAAGGGACACCTGGGTGGCTCAGTCATTAAGCGTCTGCCTTTGGCTCAGGTCATGATTACACGGAGTGGAGTCCTGGGATCGAACCCCTCATTGGGCTCTCTACTCAGCAGGAAGCCTGCTTCTCCCTCTCTCACTCCTCCTGCTTGTGTTCCCTCTCTAGCTCTGTTTCTCTCTGTCAATAAATAAAATCTTTAAAAATAAATAAATAAACAAACATATACTCTGAAGTAATTAATATATTTTTATTTCCTCTCTATGGTTGTGTAATCTATTTAATTTAGGTCATAGATTTTGCCCAATTCTTTATTCCTTATGTGAATATAAAATCACTTCCAATCTGAGGTAAATTCATACAGCCATTATAGAAAACAGTATGGTGGTTACTCAAAATATTAAACATAGAACTATCATATGGTTTTGCAGTTCCATTCCTGGCTATGTATCTGAAAGAAATGAAATCAATATCTTGAAGAGATGTCTTCACTACATGTTCATTGCAGTATTATTCACAGTAGCCAAGACATGGAAACAAAGTAAGTATCTATCAATAAATGAATAAAGAAAATGTGATCTAGATACACAATGGAATATTTTCAACTGAAAAAATGAGGGAACTTTTGCCACTTGTGATAACATGAGTGAACCTGAAGGATATTATGCTTAGGGAAATATTCCAGACACAGAAAGACATATACTCTATAATATCATTTATATGTGGAATCTAAAAAAAAGTCAAACTCATAGAAGCAGAGAGTGGAATATTAGTTAAGGGGCTATGGGATGAGGAAATAGGAAGATATTGATCAAAGGGTATAACTTTTATTTATAAAATGAATAAATTCTGGGATCCAATATATTTACGATGATTATAGTATTAATATTTTATGCTTAAAATTTGGCAAGAGAGTAGATTTTAAGCATTATCAACACAAAAAAGGAAAAATATAAGATGTATTTTGTGAGATAATAGATGTGTTAATCGACTTGATTGTGGTAATTTCACTATATATTATATAAATAATATATATAATTATTTGAGTCTACACCTTAAAAATAACATCATGCAACCTAAATATAAATAATTTTATTTTTCAATTGTACCTCAAAAAAGCTGGGAAAAAAATCCAAACTGGTATATAAGAATGTTTTTTGGCAGTTCTTATTAGGACAATTTTGCCTTGTTTTAGTAATTTCCCTTTTATTTTATTTTATTTTTTTTTGCTATTAACTGTTCTTTTTCAAACAATGTTTCTTGGTATAAGTTAATTCCAGCAAGAAATGGCATTTTTATTGTTATTTTGTAAAATGTGTGCATCACCTGCAAAATCTGTTATACAGTATTGTCATTTTCTATTGCCTTTCCAACTTAAAGTACAGTCATGTGAATATTATGTATATTTAACTGGAAATTATTTTTGCCATAAATTCTCAAAGCTAAAGCTATCTCAGTAAGTACGTGCTTTCCATAAGCATATTTTTTGTAATAGTACAGACTTAGAAGAGAGTAACTTTCAAAATGCAAACTATTATCTCTAAGAATATACTTGAAAAAAATGAAAAAATATGGAATAATGAAGTAAAGAAAGATATTAACAAGCGGGAAATGAAAAGATTATTTTTTTTTTTTTAAGATTTTACTTATTTATTTGACACAGAGAGAGAGATCACCAGTAGGCAGTGAAGCAGGCAGAGAGAGAGGAGGAAGCAGGCTCCCTGCAGAGCAGAGAGCCCGATGTGGGCCTCGATCCCAGGACCCTGAGATCATGACCTGAGCTGAAGGCAGAGGCTTTAACCTACTGAGCCACCCAGGCTCCTGAAAAGATTATTTTTAAGGCTGAACTTTGCATCCATAAATGCTTGAGCACCCCCCATGTTTACAAAATCCATCTTAACCCTACATCTTTTTTAACCATCTGGCTCTGCTCCTATTTATAGCCAAACTTCTTCATAGTCACTACTTGAAGTTCCAGTAATTCTGCTTTGTATGTGTGTTGTTAGCATTAGCACTCAGACTAGTGCATTAATATGCAAATACATATAAATACATGTGCAATTTCAAGTACAATTCTTAAATGAACCTTTGAGCAAACAAGTTTTTTGACCTGGTTAAGAAATAGAAAATTTGGGCGCCTGGGTGGCTCAGTTGGTTAAGCGACTGCCTTCGGCTCAGGTCGTGATCCCTGAGACCTGGGATTGAGTCCCACATTGGGCTCCTGCTCAGCAGGAAGCCTGCTTCTCCCTCTCTCACTCCCCCTGCTTGTGTTCCCTCTCTGGCTGTGTTTCTCTCTGTCAAATAAATAAAATCTTAAAAAAAAAAAGGAAAACAAAATTTAAAAATTTCTCTTCTATCTCAATAGATGATACCAGCATCTGCCAAATTTATAGAATAAGTAAAAGAGGTCCTAGTATTTCATTTTTCTTAAAATATTTTATTATTTCCTGTTAAAAATCTAAATCCCTCCATAGGACTACACGACTTGATTATCTGACTTTTATATCTCTTTTCATTTTTTAACCTCTTTCTTCACTCCTATCTTTCTCATTCCTTTGTCATTTTCTTTAACATGTTCTTTACCCCATGACAAATTTTGAACATACTCTCAATTATTTTCTCCTGTTAAGCCTCTCTTATTTCTCTTCTAAAAGTTCATTTATTGGGCGCCTGGGTGGCTCAGTGGGTTAAAGCCACTGCCTTCAGCTCAGGTCATGATCTCAGGGTCCTAGGATGGAGGCCTGCCTCGGGCTCTCTGCTCAGCGAGAAGCCTGTTTCCTCTGCTCTCACTGCCTACTTGTGATCTCTCTATCTGTCAAATAAATAAATAAGATCTTCAATAAATAAATAAATAAATAAATAAATAAATAAATAAATAAATAAATAAATAAAAGTTTATTTATTATTCTGATTTCAGCTTAAATGCCATTCTCAAAAACACCTTCCATGACCACTCTACTCTATCCACAATAGTACTAAAATCTCCATGTTGTATTTTCTTGAAATCCTGGTGTGTGTGCGCTGCATGTGTGTGTGTTTACTTTCTCTTGCATTATACTGTAAGCTCACAGAACTCGTGGTGATTATCATATATGAGCTACTAACAACAGTGCTGTGGACTAAATGATCTGAGATGTAATAGAGTCACTGCTTAGTATTAAGAAGAAAGACATCTTTGATTAATTTCTAAACTTTTTTATAATGTATTCTTTTTAAAAGATTGCTCTAAATACAACTCCTTATGTACAGATTCATGCATATCAAGTCCAACTATTACCCTAAGATCACTGTAGTAAAATACTGTTCTAGGTATTTAAATGGTACTTTTTAAAATATATTAATTCATCACATAACAAAGGGAGGCATACTTTTAATGATGCGTTTATATGCCCAAATTGAAGCTCATAATTATAGACCTTACTAAATCCCTGAATAGATTGTATATGTAGTGTATTTACATGACACCACATAATGAAGTCCAAATTTAAATGATTTCTGTGCCCCTTAATATCTTGAGAGATCTTATTGGATTAAATGAGAATGCCATGTGTAACAGTAAAACAGAGTGGATTCGCCTTTTAAGGTGGCCATAACAAAATACCACAGACCAAGTGACTCAAACAACAAAGATGTATTTTCTCACAGTGCTGGCAACTTTGGGTACTAGTGAGTACTTTCTTCCTGGTTTGCACATGGTTACCTTCTCACTGTATTCTCACATGGTTTTTCTTTAGGAATTTACTCATGATATTTCTTCTTAAGTCCTATTGGTGTCCCTTATGACCTTCCTTAACCATAATTGGCCCTTCAAGATTCTGTCTTCAAATACAGTCACACCGCGGTTAGGACCTCAACATACGGATTTTGCAGAACCACAATTCAGTCCATAAAACCAGGTATTCAAAATATTTACAAACTATTTTTTAATTATTATTGAAAAGAACAAATAACAAGTTTGTATTAAGTATACAAGAAGAATTTTTTTCTGATTATTTTCTAGTGAAAACTAAAGCTCAGTATGTAATACAACTGTAACTAATTGAGGATAGACAACATGTAATTATATCACTCACAAACACACACACACACACACACACACATACCCCACATATATATTTGGGAAACAAAACATTTGCAATTCATATTCAATTTTCCCTACATCAGTGTTGGATCTAGAAATTTTCTATAGAGGAGGGTTAATGAAAGAATTTGGGCCTGGAGTATCTATGTGGTGAATGTTTATGGGAATGTGTATCTATATGTGTGTTGTTTGTCCTTACTTAGAAAGTAGTCTATGGAACTCACCTTAAAGCTGGGTTTTCCTAGCAAACACAGGGATTTTGCTTCAATTTTTTTGTTTATTGGGAGGGAGACTGAATTTGGCTCAACCTCCAAAACATCTTAGGGCTTCTGCCTGATCTAAATAATGTCAGCACATAAAGCAGTTAAATCAGTAAACTTTTAAAATATATGTGAAGACTAGAAGCTATAAGATGTTCTGAAGTATGCCAGCATTAATTGGAGAGGAAAGGAAGAGAAAAAAACTACATTTTTAAAAATTGAGATATTTTCACATAAATTGCTCTATGTTTGTTTTCCTCAACAGATAAAGACCATGTGTTTGTGTGCGTGTGCATGTTTTCCACTCTAATGGTACTTATGTGGTCAATCTGTACTATCAGTTTTGTAGTAGATGATTGTTCTTCAACCATTAGCTTCTTTTTTTATTGTGTTATGTTAGTCTCCATAAAATACATCATTAGTTTTTGATACAGTATTGCAAGATTCATTGTTTATGTACAACACCCAGTGCTCCATGCAATATGTGCCCTTCTTAATACCCACCACCAGCCTCACCCACCCTGCCCCACCTCCCTCCCCTCTAAAACCCTGTTTGTTTCTCAGAGTCCACAGACTCTCATGGTTCATCTCCCCCTCCAATTTCCCCCAGTTTAGTATTCCGTTCATTCTCCTAATGTCCTCCGTGTTATTCCTTATGTTCCACAAGTAACTGAAACCATATGATAATTGACTTTCTCTGCTTGCCTTATTTCACTCAGTATAATATCCTCCAGTCTGATGTTATCCTCATCTGGTGTTATTCTGATGGTCCTCCATCTGTAGGTAAGAGATCTCTTCCCCCTAGCTTCCCTTAAGACATTCTTTGAATTTATGATTTGTGAATTTCACAGTTATATACCTGGAGGTTTTTCTAGCCTCGTTGATCTTGGGGGGTGTTCTCTCTGCCTCTAGGACATGAACACTTGTTCCAAACCCAGATTAGGGAAATTTTTATCCAGGATTTATTCAACTATATCTTCTAGTCTTCTCTCTCTCTACTCCCTCCAGGATCCCAATAATTCTGATATTGGAATGTCTCATGGCATCATTTATTTCCCTAATTCCATTTTCATGGAATTTTAGCTATTTATTCTAAGACTTCTCCTGCTCCTCCTTCTCAATCTGTCTTCTAGATCATTTATGCAATCTTCTTAACTTACCCTAGCTGTTAGAATATCTCATTGATAGCATTTTTAACCTCTGCCAGGTCAGCTCTCACTTCCACCCTTACAGATTCTATGTTGCCACTGATGGTCTTTTCCAACATAGCCATTGCTTGGATAACTACTACCCTGAATTCCATTTCTGTCATATTGTTTATGTCCATATCCAGCAGTTATGTGACAGGGGCTGCATTCTCTGAATTTTTCTTCTGTTGGTTGTTCCTCCTCTGAGTCATTTTGGTGAGGGGTGGTTGAGGGGATGTATAGCTGAATATATCAACCATGATCTAGGCAAGTTGCCCATTGGAAGGTTTCGGAACAATTGGACATGACGACAAAAAGAAAGAAAAAAGAGAAAAAGAGAAAAAAAGTAATTAAAAACCCAGCTGAAGTAGGCCCCAAATGTAGGATTTATATAGCACAAAAACAAAAAAGAATAAACAAAAAGACCATCAAAAGTAAAATAAAGGGGAAAAAAAAGCAAAACCCAGCCCGAATGATCCCCAAGAGGAACATTTATATAGTATAAAGACAAAACAAATACACAGAAAACACTGACAGGAGAATAAGATAGGAAGGTGCTTACAAACCCTCAATGTGAGTGAGGAAAGTATTTCAGTTCTTTCTGGGTATATCTTGTTATTTTTGTTAGGGGACTCAACTTTCCAGAGACATAAGGGAAATTAAAACTGGTTTATCTATAAGAGTAGTATTGAATAGGAAAAAAGGATTATGTTGAAGCTTATATCTATATGTACATTTTAAAAAAGAAAAAAAGTAAAGACAGGTATATGTATAAAAAAAGTTCAAGTTAAAAAGTTATTATGGAATGCTGTATTAAACCTCAAATTATCATAATAAATAGGTTAAAAAATATAAAACAAGAATGATGAGAACAAATTTAAAATTTTGATTGTTTTTTAAGAAATGAAAAGATATTTTTAAAACAATGAACAGAAAAGCTGCATCTATAAAATATACAGGTTTTTGAGCAGTACTGGAAACTTAATATATCCTTTTTCCCCTGATGGTGGGGTTTTACAGTTTTATGGTAACTCTTTGGTGGTTGTCCTCTTGTTCTTTTGGCTTGCCTTCTAGGGGAGGGGCCTGCCATGTTGATTTTCAGTCAGTGTTGCTTGGGCTGAGTTGCCGTGCCCCCTTTCAAGGGTCTGGGCTCTGTGGAAACTGGTTTTTCAGGCTTTTGTTCTCTGGGGGTTTTTGTTCTTAGGTGGCTTTCTGCTGCTTTTTGTAGAGTCAGAGCAAAGTGGCTGTCCACATCCAGACCTCTGTCTCAGAGAGAAGCCTCAGTCTGCTCCCCTCTGGATGGTCCAGAACACACAGACTCCCCCTCTGCAAACTCCTCTGCACACTGCTGCCTCTCATAGGTGATGTGCACCCTTAGTCACTGCCACAATGGTCGCCCAGGGCCCCTGCTTGTCTCTGCACCCTCGTGCCACAGAAACCACAAAGGATACTGGTTTGGGCAAGATGGGATCACTGTCTGCAGCCCATGCCCACACCGGATGCACTCAGACCCAGCAGTCCCACACGTCGCGCAGAAGGCTGTGGGCCCAAGCGGCACAGGTAGAGTTGTGCCCAGCCCTAGCAGTGGTGCCAGCAGTGGAAAGCTGCTGGCTCAGGGCTCACAGGCTGGAGTCCTCACTGGGCTCACTAAGGTGCAGGTGCATGTCTGCTGTGGCGGGCTGGGGACCACAGGCTTAGGTCCCTGCCTATGGCCACCAGATTCCACAGGTTGGCCCTTAAGACCCTTTGTTTTTGAGTGCTTTTAACCAGACTCCAAGTTGATACTGGTCCCCAAGCGCAGGACACTTTCATATTGGGGTATTATTTTGCTCTTTTTTGCTTCTGGTGGCTCCTTCCTCCTTATGTTGATCCTCCAAATCAGTCCGAGCACTCCCACTCCGCTTTATCTCTCCACTGATGCTCTTCTGCCCCCGTATAGATCCAAAAGTGTATAATCTTACATCTCAGGCTGATTTCATGGGTGTTCAGAGTGGTCTGGTAGATAAATAGCTCACTTTAGGGGACTGATTGAAACAGCGTCTCCTGCTTCTCTGCCATCTTGCCACCCCCATATATCTACATTTAATGTAACTAAAATTTGACTGTTTTAAAGTGTATTTCATGGTTTTGTATCTCTTCTTAAATATCTTATTAACCATAAAAATTAATCTTTCTTACTATCTTTTAAGTTACCTTCCTCCTTTCAAATTCTGTAATCATAGTGGTCCACTTTGGATCAAGCCTTTTGGAGACTTGAGAATGGTTAGTTATTTAACCTAACCTTTTGAACTGGATGGCACTCTTTAAGTTGGATACTATATTGAAGAGTCTCAAATGTTTTTTAGTATTGAAATGAGTATAAGCACCTTAACTATTGTTTTGGAGGATATCAGTTTATGTAAAGTAGATAAACACTTAAAACATGTTGAATAATATTGCTTTGAAAGCATTCCAATATATTTGTTTTCAAAAACTTGCCATGCTACGTGTAAATCATTTCATGATTTTCAAGAAAACTCAAATGTTAAGTAAAGAGGGCAGAATGTTTTCTTTATTCTTTAAATTTGAAAAATAATACCAGAATGTTAATTTTTACTATTTTTTATAGATTAAAATGCAACTTGTAAACTTTTATTGTTTTTTTATTTATTTTTTTTTAAAGATTTTATTTATTTATTTTACAGAGAGTAACACAGCGAGAGAGGGAACACAAGCAGAGGGATTGAGAGAGGGAGAAGCAGGCTTCCCGCAGAGCAGGGAGTCTGATGTGGGGCTCGATCCCGGGTCTCCAGGATCATGACCTGAGCTGAAAGCAGTCGCTTAACCAACTGAGCCACCCAGGCGCCCGTAAACTTTTATTTTTGTTACACTAGTATGACTTGGTTTGGTGGGGATGAGGGAATAGTAGGGAAAGGGAGTAAGTAAAAAGGTAATACAGATTTTTAATAAAATAGTGCTGTTTTGCAGTGGTGGTAATGCAAATACATGATTTGTTTTCTTTAAGTGGCTCAAATATTTCCATTACCACTGTGAATAAACCATTTACCATTGTGGTTAGAAAAGTTTATTTTAGCAATTTCCATGCTTAAGGCCTCTCACTAAACAATAATTCCGTGGTTGTGAATTTTTGGTGTGTCTAATTGTCCACAAAACTAAGCCTGAAACTGGCATTTCATGTCATTTAGAGACAAGTATTCAAAATAGAATACTAAGAAAAGATTTGTAAAGCTGGGTACTTAAGAAAAATAGGGATGTTTCAAGTATCAAAGAAGTTTATTTCTTTACACACATACATATTAGAATATTGTCATTAAAAATACAAAAAAAACAGGATAAAATTATCATAAGACTTATTGATTGGAAATGACATTTGCTGTCACAGATTTCTTTTTTAACAATCAATTTTCATCAAATTTATTGTTTCACCATTCCTGATGCAGGCAAATGACAATAGCAAAACTTTTAAAATTCATCTAATATTTTCTAAAATATTTACATATTAGTTAACACAGCCAAGGAGTAATCGCCCTGTGTACATATTTTGTAGATGTACAACATTACCAAAGAACTCTGGCTTTTAAAACTTATATATTTTTTCAAGGCAGATAGAAAAAAGATTCTTATTGTAAGCCCATCTGAAAACTGGCACGATTCTCAGGACAGCCTGAGTTTTTTAACTGGCCTCTGAGAATATTTACAAAACCAGTGAAATTTCATCATTACAGCTCTCGGTGATTAAAGCCAACATATCCAATAAACCTCTGTTGAACTTTGTGCTGAGGTTATGAACATGATGCAGAGATAATTTGGAGTAGGGTAGGAATATTTTGTGAGTACATAATGAGTTTTTGGAAAAAAAGAAAATGTGTACTTATAAAATAATGGGACTGATTTTTCTTTCTGGTCTTATAAAACTAACAAACTGCTTATAAAATTATAATAAGAGTTTTTAATATTTTAAGGATAGTCAACTCAGTGAAGTAAGCATACATCTATTGTTGACAACTTTGAAGTGGACAATATACTATTGTCATTTTTGCTGTGGTAATTGGTCAGTTAATTTCAATAATGTATAACCATATCTGGTACACAAAGTTATGCTAAAGCTTGCTTTCAGTACAACCTTAAATTTTTTATACAAGTTCTTTATATAAACATATTTAATATTATAGTATTCCATATGGAAAAGAATTACTGATCATTTTCTATTGAAATGAAAGGGTAACTCAGTCTAGTTACATGTTCTTATGATCATTGAAACATGACAGAAAATATGATTTTCTATTTCCAGCTAAATGCTTCTGCATAAAAGGATTTTTTTTATCTAACTATATTATGTTTAATCGATTCTTTTAAGAATAATGAGGTTTATTATTAGCCTTCTCAGGGGAAACAAGCAAGTAGATATCAAGCAAATAACTGAATTATCTGCAAAATTGCCATTGACAAGGAACCTCTATTTTTATGCACGTAAGTAATGAAGGAATAAAAATGGAAATTGAGAAAGG